>JAABOM020059026.1:0-13262 GCA_011800125.2 Solanum clarkiae
TCTGCCGAAATTTCGGCAGAATTTTGTGAGCAAATTTTGGGATCTTTGTGGTTTAAGATTTGTCCAAGTGCCCTATCAGCACTAGTCATGGCCCGGGGTTCGGGTCGTGACAAAGCATAAGCAATAACCTTTCCTTTTTGCATCAACATACTTCCTAACCCTACTCCCGAAGCATCACAATAAAGGTGAAGTCACGACCCTCCTCTGGTAATGTTAAAATAGGAGTTCTAGTCAACAATAATTGATTAATACAATTAATATCTGACTTTCTTCGGTTCCACATATAAGAGCTATATGCATAATTTCTATAATTGTCAACGTTTATCATATGTAAAGTTTTTTGAGGTTATCATTATTGCAATATTTTATAAAATCTAAAAATTATTTAATTATATAGCTCGACAAATATTTTTATAAATTATATCTAAAAAACTAATTTATATTTTTTAAATTAGTATATTTTAATAAAATTGATTAACAAAACTAAAAATATAAGTTTTATGTGAACTTCATAAAATGTGTTTGAAAAAATATTAAATATTATAAATATAATATCATAGTAAAATTGTTAAAATATTTGATAAAAAAATTTGATCTTATCTAACTAAAAAAAATAAATGGCTTGTAATGTAAAATATCAAGTCAATACTACAAAAATAAATGAAACTAAAAAATATAACATAAGTTTTAAATTCAAAGTAAAAAAAATTAACATAATACTATTATGCCAAATTTCAATATAACATACATAAATATGATTTTAAAAAATATGTATATTTATAACTTTATTCAATAATAAATTCAACTTTAATTTTTAAATTAGAATGCTAATAAAATTATGGCAATAAAAAAAATGAAACATAGATAAATAAATAAAAAAGATAATATAAAAAATTGTATGGAATCACATGACATGTAAAGATTGAGAATATATAACAAAGAAATGAATAGTCAATTAAGTTAACAAAAAAATTACTTACAAGTCTAACAAAAAAATTACTTATTTTTTCTCCACATATTTTAGAAGTTTAGTCAATATATTTAAAAATAAATAGTTAGAATTTATTTTATGAAAATTAATGTTAACTGATTTAGAAGTGCCCCATAAACTTAGGAAGCTTGGTGTTAGTAAAAATTTTTTGCTTATTTTTTTGGACTTTTATTTGAAAGCTTTTGCTTTATTTTTGGACATTTTTTGGCTATATTTTCTAGTCTTTTTTTTTTCAACCTTTTTTCCCCTATTTTTTTGGTCCTTTATTATATTTTTATTTGCCTATTATTTTGAAAGTTTATTGGTTATATTTTTTTGGATCAAGTTTATTATTTGGAAAAATATTCTCTATAGGAATTTTACCACGATGAGAAAATCTTGTTCATTTAATTTTTTATTATAGTCTTTACCTTATATACTTATAAAAATAATAAATAAAATAAATTCCCTTTCTTATGTTCTTACATTTTTTTTGTTAGTTTAATCATAATAATTTAATTTTTTAATAAAATAATTAGAAGAATAACTTTATTGAATGTCATTTTTTGTAACAAATATAAGTAATGATTAATAATTTATCAAATTGGTGAAGCAAAAGGGATAAGACTTGTACGATTAATATTATTAATAGCTCTCTTCGATTCGACATATATAAATTATACGCATGATTTATATAATTGTCAGCTTTACCAGGTTTAAAGTATTTTGAGTTGTCATTATTGCAATATTTTATGAATTATGTTTAAAAATTATTTAATCATATAATTTAATTTCTTTAAATATATAATTTAGTTTGATTTAAATATAGGAATTAAGAAAAAACTTTATTAGTTGTCTTTTTTGTAACAAATATAATTAATGGTTCATAATTTATCAAATAGACGTAGCATAAGGGATAAGACTTGTATGATCAATACTATTAGTGTTTGACTTCCTTTGATTCGATACACATGAACTATACTAGTCGAGTATACGTGCTTTAAATGTGTTTATCATGTTAATTAATAAATATATAAAATAAATTATAATATCTACATTATATTATTAAATACAAAAATTTATAGGCATTTGTGAGATGAAATGTTAACCTTTTTGATGTTGGTGAATGAGCATGTTGGCGTCTAAGCATAACTGTAACTACTATAATAGTTTAGAAGCACATTTAATATTTACATAAAAAGAAAAGATTTAATATTAGGATTTTAAATATAGTTTGAAAAGATTAAAGAATTATGATTTTAGTCAAGTTTAAATGCCAAATATTATAAGTAGAAAATTTTCACCTACGTTTTAAGAATTTTTTGGCTTTATTGTTTTGACCTTTTTTTCTTGTAGCCTTTTTTGGCCTTTTTTTTGGACCCTCTTTTGCAGTTTTTTAAAATGCATTCTACCAAATATTAGGAGTAGAAAATTTTACTTATTTTTAAAGATTTTTTTTGGTCATATTATTTTTGACCTTTTTTTTTTTTTTTTTTTTTTTTGTAA
Organism: Solanum clarkiae; assembly: GCA_011800125.2. NCBI lineage: Eukaryota > Viridiplantae > Streptophyta > Magnoliopsida > Solanales > Solanaceae > Solanum > Solanum clarkiae. The sequence continues at coordinate 2,477 of JAABOM020059026.1, forward strand.
CTAAGGAAGTTTGTTAATTACCATTGAACATTACACAACAAGCTGCTGTCACATCAGCTTATTCAGTTCAAATCTCTATTACAATAGCCTTTCACTAACTTTTAAAAATTGAGACTATTCAGCACATTTTTGACATTGTCTTTAGTTCTAGTAATAGTGATAATAACTATCTCTTTTGCCAATTGTTTCACTTCACGTCTCTCCTTTTTGAAGACTCTTCTGTTGTGTTCAATCCATATCCCACATTCGACTTCAACTAATACCATTTTGAAAGTTCTTGTTGTTGTGGTCTTGCCTTTTCCTTTTAGTATGCTCCACTGGGTGAACTGTTGCCAACTTCTTGGAAAGAAGCTATTCATTTGAAGCCATTTCAACACCCTATTCCAAAGTTCACAGCTAAATTGACACTGAATTATTAGGTGTTCAATTGTCACATTTTCTGTGTCACATAATGCACATGTTTGTGGTATATTTAAGCCCCATTTCTCTAGTCGATCTGTTGTTGCTAACCTTTTGTGAAGGATGAGTCACATGTTAGAATAAGCTTTTGGTCTTGTTGCATTATTGAACATTAAGCTCTTCCATTCAACTTTGGGTTGTACTCCTATCATGTGCTGGTAGATATATTCAATCTTGCTTCCATTCTTAGTTCCAGCTTATTGCATTTGGTCTAGCATTCCATTGGCACTCATTATCTTTGTAACACCCCGCGAAATTATTCAAATGCTCCTACAACGTAATCGTGCGTATAATGCGTTTCCAAGCTCCGATGGAAAATCCGAGATTGAATTTGCGATCAGTGCAAAAAAATTGAGGGAAAAAATAGCCCCGAGCCATTTTGAGAGAAACCGGGTCAGAAAATAATTTTTTCTAATTTTTCCCGAGACAATGTTGATGCGCGCCAGGGCCGTGATGCATCCTGGGCGCAGATCAACATTTATGTTTTTTTTTTTAAATTTTTCGACGGGAACTTGAAATCTCAGAAATTCGGGAAAAAACACACGTCCGTGCCCCTGGCACGACGCAGACATGTTACGAGATGTGAATTTTTTTTTAAATTATAGGAAGGACCTTTTGGTCATTCCCCACCATATCCTCAGTCCCAAAACGTGTCTAAAGTTCTTTTATTCATACAAAGGATTTCAAAATCCATTATTTTGTAGTTTTAAGTGTGTATTCCTGAGAGAGAGGAAAAAGAGAGGGCCTGAAGGTTCACGATTAAGGGTCAAGTTCTTGAAGAAGGTTAAGACAATTTTCATTCCAGGTATGTAAATGTTACCCAAAACATGGGATTGTTCTCCCATGTGCCCCATTGAATATATTAGATTGATAGTTGAAGATGATGGGTCTTGTCTGTAAAATTCTTGAATGCTTTACTGAGAACTATTTCTATATTGCATATATTTTCTTAAATTGATGATCATCATAACTTGAATAAATTGTTTAAGTGAATTATTTGTATGATTATATGTACCCTACATGATTACCTTACTAAAAACTTCAAGAATGAATATAGGAGTGATGTTTAGAGCCTTGACCATTTGGGTCGTGTTGTTTGCTATGGTCCGGGTCCTGAGATGAATGTGTTGAATGCCTGATATTGATGAGATTGGTGCCCTTAGAGTCTACGGGAGATCGAATTTAATCTTGAAAGAATGATCCTATTCTTTGAGTTGATAGATGATGAGATAAGTTGAGGTTTCTTGCCCAAAGAGGCTAAGTGATTAAAATTCTTGATTTATTGATGTTTCCTCAGTCCCAAAAGAGGACTTGATAGAATTATCGATCCACCGATAGACTCGTCCTCTACCCCGGCAAGGTAGTAGATGGATGTGGCAACGACATATCTTCGTTGTATCATCACCAGCTCAAAAGTGATGGTTGTCGGTTAGAGAAACTCCCACATAGATTTCATGTTAATAGTACTCTGATGTTGATGTGATGGTATGAGTCATGATTGATGGTGATGTGATAGTGTCCTACTCCTTATTCTGAGTTGAGATTGAGTAACTGATGAGTTGATGTCATTTCATATTGTCTTGCCTATACTGTTTACTTTTAGCCCATTTTACATACAGTACCTTCCACGTACTAATATCATTTGGCGCTGCATCATTTCATGATGCAGATTCAGTAGACAGAGGACTTCAATAGGCAAATCGTGGAGGTTCAGAGTTCTCCATTTCCAGAGAGTGGTGAGTCCTGCAATTCGGAGGATGTTTCTTTCTTTCAAATGTTTACATTATTCCTTTTGAGTTGTGATAGCCATGGCCTGTTATGGTACCTTCTTAGACAGTAAATTTAGAGGCTTAATAGACACAGAGAGATGATGGGTTGATGTTGGGGTTATTTTCCCCTTTCCTTTTTTAACTGAGTTTTCTTTAATCCTATCTCATGTGATGGACGTAGATGCTTAATCTTGTATCCCACTGATACTCTTTTTCTACGAGATGCTGGAAATCCCTTATGTTATATTATCATTCTCTAAATGTCTTTCGCTGATCGACTGACTGAACGAATGTGATGAAACTAGGTGATTCGCTTGTGGACTAGCAATAGTCTCTGAGTGCCAGTTACGTGTAGGATACCCTCCCAAAACGTGACAATCTTTCTGATCACCCAACAGGCCTGTTTTGGTATAGTCCAGGGATCTTGGTTCTTTATGTAGTATATATGGACCCACTTGATCCACATTTTATCCTCCTTGTGTGCTAGGTCCCAGCATAGTCTTGCCACAGCTGCTCTATTCCATAATGCCATGCTGTCAGCCCCATTTCACTTGTAGTTTTAGGTGTACACACTTTATCCCATGCCATTAGAGCCTTCTTTGTAATCTGAGCCTCTCCAGTCCATAGGAATGATCTGCAGTAACCTTCAATGCTTTTGATAATTTTTATGGGTATGAGAAATATTTATGCCCAATAAGCTTGAACCCCCACCGATACAGCTTGAATTAGTCGTGTTCTTCCAGCATAAGACAGTTTTTTTGTTGTCCAAGATGTGATTTTGGCCAATACCTTTTCTATAAGAGGTAACCATTAGATTAAGGAAAGCTTTTTTGTTTCTAATGGTATTCCCAAGTACTTAAAAGGGTATTTCTCCAACTGAATATCCCAAATTTTGTGTTATCTTGTCTCTGATCTCTTGAGGGACTCCTCCAAAATAAATGGAACTCTCTGTTAAGTTAGCTTGTAGTCTGAAGCTTGAGAAAATAGGTTGAAACATTTTTTAAGAGCTTGGACAGATTCAATATCACCTCTTGAAAAAATAAGTAGATCATCAGCAAAACTTAGGTGTGTAATACCTAGTTTTGAGTAGCTTGGGTGAAATCTATATTTTCTGTCGTTCTAGAGACCATTGAGTGATCTACTTAGATACTCCATAGCTATAGCAAACAGGAAAGGTGAAATTGGATCCCCCTACCTTAACCTTTTTGCTGCCTTGAAAGGTTGAGAAGGATTGCCATTTACTATGATATAATAACATACTGTTGTAACCCAGCTCATTATCTGTTGTATAAATTTTTCAGGGAATCTCAACTCATGACTTGTTCTAGGTATCCCCATTCAAAAGAATCATATGCCTTTCTTATATCAATCTTCATCATGCACCTAGGAGAGATGTTTTTCCTAGTGTAAGACTTGACTAATTCATGTGCCAGGATAATATTATCAATAATTTTCCTTCCTGGTATGAAACCAGTTTGGTTATCACTAATAATATTATGGTTGATTCTATGTAGCCTATTTACCAATACTTTAGAAATGATTTTGTACAATACTGGGCAACAGGCAATAGGTCTGAACTCAGTAACACTACTAGGGTTAGCCACTTTTGGAACTAATGAAATCAGTACACAGTTTACTGGGCTATGCATTTTACCACTAGTGAAGAAACTCTAAATAGCCTGTATCATATCATATTTAACGATCTTCCAGGTATTCTTAAAGAAAAGAGCATTGTAGCTCTCAATACCTGGAGCTTTGTCATTCCCAACAGATTGTAGTCCTGCATATATCTCTTCCTCAATTATATCAATACAGTTGGATTCTTTGTTGTCTTGTGAGTACTGGTCCTCTCTTCATTATCTGGACATATTATTGCTGGTAATGAAGTTGCTGAAGTTCCCGTGAGGCTTTTATAAAACTGGATGAACTCTTGTTGTATCTCCCTTTGTTCATGTATGACTTGGCTAGCAGCATTAGTTAAGTTTTTAATCTGCTTTTGTTGTGTTCTCTCCTTCATAACAGCATGGAAGTACTTTGTATTTGAGTCCCCAAGTTGTATACACTTACTTCTTGCCTTTTGTCTCATTGCACTTTCCTTAATCATTGACCATTTCTCTAGTTTCATTAATCCTTAGATTCATTTGACTTTGGAACCACCCAGTGAAATTACCAAAATACCCCTAGAAAGGAAACATGCGCATAACACGTCTTTCCATGCTTCGTTTGTGAATCCGAGACCAGATTTGCAATTAGCGTGAAAAATTGAGTGAGATAATAGTCTCAACCCAATTTTAGAGCAACCGGGTCGAAAAATAATTTTTGCTAATTAATTTTAGGATAGTAAGGGTGCGCGCCGAGGGCGCAACGCGCCTGGGATGCGGACTCATACTTAAATTTTTTTTATCTTCAACAGGAATTAGAAATCACGAATTTAGCGAAAAAAAACACATGTCTGCGTCACGCGACGCGGACATGTGTACAAAGTGGAACATTTTCTTTTAAATTGGGACGGGCACCTTGGTCTTTTTCTAACAGATTTCAAGTCTCAAAAACATGTATATTAGTCGGTTTTCATCCAAATAAAACCCTAGAATGAAACTTTCTATCTTATTAACATTAAAAGTTTTCCAAGAACTCAAGCGTATATTCAAAAGGCAGAGTTAGCGCTTTCAAGAATTCTCCCCAATTCTTCCAAGAAGTTGATTTCCAAGGTATATAAGGCCTTCCAAAAGTTATTCTACTATTATTTGAGAAATTTTTAATCACTAGTTTCCACCAAGATCGCAATTATAAGTTGAGATCAAAGTTTCCTCTATTATTAGTCAATTTCATCCAAACACTTTTTCATGACTTCTTGTTGATAAAAATCATATCTTGTACTGACTTAAGCACTAAACTAAGCTATTGAGACAAGATTTGCAGTTATGGTTGAACTTTTGAGAACCCTTTTATCTATTTCATGAAAAAAGTTATCATAATCACAGTTTTGAGTTAATGTTTAAGAAGCATTTGAAGTTCTAGTGTTTTGCAAGAAAGTTGAGAAATAAAGATCATGTTGAAATACCTTGCATTGATACAACTTTCAGATAAAGAAAAGAGTTAAGTTGAGAAAAGTTTAAGAAAAGCTAGAGTTGGGCTAAGTCCCAAAAAGAAGAAGTAATACTTTGAGCAAGAATAATCTTTTAAGTATGAGCATATGACTAATATTTTGGGAGTAGTATTGAGAACCAATTTGAGTGAGAGTAATAATAACTTGAACTCATAAACTACGTAGCTAGCATAGGATAGAATTGTACCAAAAGTACAACTCCTTATTGCCACTGAGATGACCTAGTTTTGGGATGGATCCACTCCCCCTAGTTTTCGCTCCTTACCCCGGCAAAGTATGGGACGGCTCTGGCGGCATAGGTAAGACGTTGTATCTTCACGAAACTCATAGTGATGGTTGTCGATTAGAGAAACTCTCCAAGTTAAACAACAAAATTTTTACACACAGACTTTCAGCATATGTTCTATTTTCAGCATATGCTGCATCTATTACTTATGCTATGTTATTTTGAGACACGTTTTAAATTGCTTGAGTATAATATCTGATCCTGAGTTTCTATTTCGGCCATCTTACATATCGTATATTCCACGTAATGGTATCCTCTGGACCTGCATCGTTTTATGATGCAGATGCAGGTGATAGAGTCCCTCAGCAGACGCTTCATGGAGAACCAACATTTCCATCTAGCTATTGGTGAGGCCTTTTATCAGCCAGAGGCTTGGAGTCATTTTCTAGACTTTCTTTTTTAACATTTATTTTAGTAGTTGGTCAGGTTATTAATGTTAGAGGTTCCATGGACTACATGTTAGAAGTTTCAGATCTTCTGTTCTAATTTGGTTGAGACATTGTTATTAATCAAACTATTCAAACATTTCAGTATTCTTAGTTTATTATATTTAAGCCTTTCTTTTATTATTTGAGTCTTCCACTGAGAGAAGTAGCCAGATCAAGTGATTCGCTTGGGACCAGAGATGGTTCTGGATGCCGGCCACGCCTAGAGTAGGAACTCGGGCATGACACCTGTTAAGATCTTACTTGCCTGGTCACTAATCCCCTTGAATTCAGTGTTGTTGAGTTGTCTTAACACTGGCTGGAGGTTTCTCAGCTTCACCCATACTTCTTTCATTTTGTTGTGTCCATGTACCTTCTTCCATTCTGTCTCTATTATCTTCAGGAAGTTCTCATGCTCAGTCCAGACATTAAAGAATTTAAAACTGACTTTCTTGCACTCTTAAGGGTTCTGTAAAGTGAGAATCAGTGGGCAATGATCAGATATGCCTGAGTTGTATTCAGTAGTGACATGACACCATTGCATTATCCATTCATAGTTACCAAATGCTCTATCAATCCTGCTTGAAATCCTATCTTGTGAACTTTGCTTGTTAGACCAGGAATAGTAATTCCCCTTCCAAGGTAATTCATTGACCCCAATGCTTTGAATACAATCTTGAAAATCCTTAATGTCATTCAGTGTAACACTAGTGCCAGCTTGTTTGTCTTGGGGTTTTAGTATTGCACTGAAGTCTCCAATTATGATCCAAGGTAAGTTCATCCCCTGGGATATGTTGTTTAATTCATGCCACAGCCCTTTGTGAAGTTCGTTGGTGTTAAATTCATAAATCACAGTGATCATAATTTGATGATGTTTAACCTGTCAGTGATCATACAATGTAGGCTCTGTGGGGGAACCTTGGACTTTATTCACTTCATAGCAATTCTGATCCCAAATTAAATAAATTCTACCATTAGCAGTAGTGTCATAATTATGTAGTATCCCCCACCCTGCAGCTATATTTTTCACTACTCCTTTCATTTTTTGTTCCTTTACTCTGGTTTCTACTAAGCCAACAAGGCTTATATTATTATATGTAAGTATTTCTGAAACTCTTTCTGCTTATACCTCTTATTTGCACCCCTCAAATTCCACACCATCCACTTCATTAGCAAGTACTTGGAGCTCCACCCTATCCACAGGCAGTGTAGCTAACTTGCTATTCCTCAAACATTCAAATCCATTCTTTGTAGGGATAGTTGCCAACACAGGAAAGTTTGCTAGGTTGAGAGTAATACCTGACCCTTCTGTCTGTGGTTGTTGCATACTCTTCCTTGATGTTTTTGGTGTTTGTCTTCCTTGTTCTGATATCCCTTCTTGTTCCTCATTAGTGTCTCTTCCATTATCTTCTTGTCTGCTTGTAGTGGTCTGTTCTGATGGTTGAATTTTGCCTTTGTATTACCATTGTTGGGCTTCTCCCCACTCTCTTCTTCACTGGCTGGTCTTCCTTTGTCTTTGTCTCTTGACATTGATGATCAATTTTTTGGCATTTGTCACAGTATGTTGGCTTCCATTCGAACTCCATTGGTTATGTTACAACTTTTCCACTTGTACCCATGACCTTCACTTCCTATGATATTGCTTTTGTGATGTTAACTTCTATGGGCATTCTTGCGTATGATATCCATGTTTGCTTTATTGTACACTTGTCAGCTAACAATGGCACTCCAATAGGACTAGCTATCCTACTTAGTGAACCCATTCCCCAACACTTAAGTGGCAGCTTAGGAAATGTTACCCATAGGGGAATTTCAGTCAAGAATTCATTCTCGAAATCAAAATCAGAGGTCCACTGCTTCAGAATCATTGGTTTGTTATTGATGGTATAAGGTCCCATGTATAGTACCTCTTGCATATACTAAGGGATTGGAACTTCATAATAAAGTAGCCTTCATCATGTAGAAAGATTTTCGGCTTAGCTACTGTTGTCCAGTTTAGATTTATGTACCTCTTCATAGTGTTATATCCTGGGCATTCACCAACAACATACACTACCATTGCACATTTCCATTTTTCCTCTTTCGATTGCACATCTTCCTCCTCCAGCTGGACTGTGATATGGCCATCGATAATTTGAGGTGGGATATAAAAAAGTCAAGTTCATGCAATTTTGTGCAGCTCTATTGTTTTTGAACATATTCACCCATTGTTCCTGGTCCTCATTTTTCCTGATTTTCTCTTTTCCTCTGTCCAGTTTTGATTCCAACTCAGGGTCTTCTATACTCTCCTTTTCCTCTGTTTCAGCTTCCATTTCAGCAATGTTCTTTGTTATCGAAGGGTTTCACTTAAATTTCAGCTTTCGGACTACCTCCAAACTTGATGGTACATTTGTCTCCATTTCACTATCAATCATTATTCGGGGCTCCTCTATATCTGCCAAAACCCTAGCTCCCACTGAGCTTCCAAGAGTGAGTATGGTGGTTTTCCATCCTCTTCCTCTTTCACGGCCTTTGCCTCGTCCTCTCGCTATTGCTAACCTTCCACAGCGCACGGAGTACTATTGTGCATTGAGGGCATCTAGAGAGAGTATGATTTTTTTCATGCAAATTAGGAGTATGCCATGCATGCCTATTTTGTGGCCTTACTGATTTTTTTCATAACAAAGAAAGTTACTAAGAACAGTTACATTTAGCTGCAAAGTCTGGTGGCATTGGAAAGTAAAATTATGGTTGAATTATCTAGAATACTATAAGAATTGAAAAGGTTTATTGAACCTATCAATTTTTTTTAGAGAAGTGAAATGTGATAAATCAATATCTGTTGAAATTTTTTGGATTACAAATAATTATGACTACCGATAAATCCTGAAGATCAAAACATTCTATATATTCATCTGGCAAAAAAGAACTCATCTCAAGCAAAAGGGAAAAAGATATGGAAAGAACCCCTTCTAAAAAGATTACTAGTGAGCCATTACATGGGTCTCCAATCAATCACAATATTTTGTACCAGAAAACTCACAATAAGCTTAAGGACCTGAAATCTGAGGTTGAGTAGCTAATGTTAAGTATGATAAAGCAGATAGGAGTTGATTGTATGAAGCAAATGTTAATAGATACTTATCCGTTAACTCTTTATAACATTCTTGAGGAGCTGGTTAGTGCTGCATCTGAAGCAAATGAAAAAGGAAAATCTGTTATTGTTCTAAAAAGTGATACTGAGGATGCTGGCTCTGCGTCAAAGGTTGCATCAGTGAATCAAAAGGATAACTAGTAGTTTCCTATTTAGTTTCTTGGTTGATGTTTTGGTATTTTATATCTTATGGTTTGGCCTTAGTCTATCTTATGCTTAATCCTTTGTCTATCGAATTAATGAAATTAAAGTTTAACTAGTATCCACTACATTTTTTTGTCATCTAATCCTTTGTCATCCCTTTGTAAATCTCAAGTTTTTCTTTGTGTCCTGTTCCTCCATTCAGAATTTGGATACAAGTTCTATTGCTTGGACTGTTTTAAAATGCTGATGTGTGTATCGAATTCTTCAAGGATCCTACTCTGGTATGTCATCCGAGCAACATTAGTGATGAGCAATTCTGAGTGTTCAGATTGTTCTTCGAGGATAGTGGCACTTCTGTTTATAATAGATCTTTGTTGGAAAGAGCTGTTGTTTTGCTTATTGGAAATATTCTCTCAGTATACATCTCTCTTCTTTTTAGCTTGTTTGTGCGGTAAGAAAGGAAAGTAGAAAGAGGACTTCAACTGAACTGGAACTTTTATGTTGTATTTAAGTCCTGGTAATAATAGCATTAAACAAGAACAATAACACTTTCATTGTGTCAGTCATGGCTTTATAGGTTCTCATAATACACGTGCGAAACTTGGTGCAAAATTCCAAAAGAAAATGAAGAGAAACAGATATAACAAATCCCTTTAGCTCTTGGTCCCTGGCAAGCATGATATGACTTTCAAGATCAAAAAATTGATATTGCCTAGAAGTATTACCTTCATTCTAGGTACTAACTTGCGCTCTAAACTACTTGATCCCTTTAAAAACAAGATATGACTCAGATTTATAGATTCGTTTTTCTTGGAGGACCATGAACTACCATTATACCTATGTGATTGATTCTCAGTGTTAAAATTATTCATGAGTAGCAGATGTACTGCAACAACTCACCATACAAATACTGATTTACATATAGAGAGAGATGTTTCACTTAATACTAATATAATACGATAAGAAAAACACAAGAAAGAAAATTGTAGGATACAACGAGGTTTGCTAATGCAAAAATCATCACTCATTGTTATCATCCAAACTAGCAGATATATCAATTTATTTCACAATATGTACTTCCAAGAGCAATGGATGCTGGATATGAAAACTTAAAACCAGACGTCAATCAATCTTGATGATGAAAGCCAACCTAGGTCATCTAAACTCCAGGACAAAATCTAAACTTGCAATGTCATTTTTTAGGACTTCTCTTGATTTATTTATTTAATTTCTCAATGAAAAAAATCAGGAGCTTTTAAGTTTTCACTCCAGATAACTTCATCGGTGTAGTGCTAAAATCCTACACAAGATGAAGACGTAGCCTGTCTTTTTCATGCTATTGCTTTTAATCCGACCAAAATTGGCTGAATCTTTTAAGTGCTCAGTGATAGATTATATATAATCATACATGAAGAATGGAAATATATTACATTGTAAAGCAATTTATTATTGAAAACTAAA
>JAABOM020059027.1:0-13260 GCA_011800125.2 Solanum clarkiae
GCATATCATCAAATCAATATCATAACAATTCTAGTCACGATAGAACAGACACTAACAGGAGATTTCAACATTATCCATAATCACACACGACTAGAATAAAGAAACATGAATCGGAGTATTACCTTTTTGAGAGCAGGAACTGGGACGACGAACTGGCTAATTTCTAGCTCACACCACCGCCATGTGAGTTCCGTACATCGGTCTGAATCAGAAAACAAGTGTGCTATTTTCTAAATTTGACGAACGAGAATTGACTAAAACTCTTTTTTTTTTGCTCAGAATTTCCTGAATCTCCAAATCGCCCCTGATTTCGTTCCCTCTGTTTCGAATATCCCTCTTTTTTTTGAATCTTTCTCCGCCCCCTTATAGATGAAAACATGATGAATTTATAGTAGAGGATAATGGTTCTATTTTGATAAGAGATTATGGGTTTGGGACTACTCTAGGCACGCGTGAGGAAAGAGATTGTGCGAGGAGTAGTGCGCTCGTCAGAGAGGTATGGGGGCTCGAATTGTGCGGTGTCAGTTTGTCAGGGAGCTTGTGGGTGCGATTGGCTTTGGTCGGGTGTTGCGGCGGCTAAGGTTTCGCTAAGGGGATGAGAAGAAGAAGGGGAAAGGGATGCAGCGTTGGTGCTGAAGAGATGGAGATGACGACAATGGAAGCGAAGAAGAAAAAGGGATGGGGAAAATGTAGGTCGGCGGCGCTAGGGTTCTCTGATTTTGGTTTTGATTTGGGGCAACAATGGAAAGAGGGGAGGCCGACTACTTTTTCTTTAGGGTTTGGGAAAGTTCTTCTTTTAAGAAGAAGGAAGGGGTCGGGGTTAGGGTTTTAAGGTAAAGGGGAAACGGGAATTTTTGGGAAAGGGACAAAATTTGGGAAAGGGGAAACATGGGGAAGGGAATGGTGTCGGGAAGAGGGAGAGGTGTTGGGAATTGGGGGGTGGTATTAATGAAGAAGAAGAAGAAGAAGAAGGTTGGGGAAGGGTGTGGGGAAATGAAGAAGAGAAGGTTGGGGAAGGAGGGATATAGCGGGCCCTCACACGCCCGTCTTAATCTTTTTTTTTTAAATAATCGTTTAAAAAAATTGCTAAAATAAAAATAAAGCCCCCGTGATTAATTTGACACTGTGGAGGGTGAAAATTGGGTGTCAACACTTGCTATTGTGATTCATCATAAAATTATTTCATATTAGGATTTGTGACTTATCTTTTGAGAATTAAGATATTTGTGAAATGATTTGACAAATATGATATGCACTAGGACATTGAATAGATTGAGAAATGTGATATATTATGAAATAAAATATGTAGACGCATGAAATGAATTAAGAAAAATGTGATATATTGTGATATGGAATACGCTGAGGCATGAAATGATTTGAAAAATAATATACTTGTGAAAATTGTGGTTTGTGGCATATTTTGAGAACTAAAAAGATTTGTCAAAGGATTGTTGCTTGTTTTTAAAAGAATTTTCTTTCCATTGATTTTTAAAAGGGTGTTTATTATGAAACTTGAGTTTTTGAGTACTTTATCATTTTGAGAGTTGTATTGAATTGATTGTGCTCCTCTATTTATGTATTGATGTACATTCATCCTCACACATTCATATCATAGAACACGGGAAGTAAAACTCTGATAACATATTTTTATTAAAAGCAAATGAGGCACTTTTAAAATTTTTTGTGTCTTGAGTCCCTGATCGAGATAGCAGGGTAGTGGATATTGTCACAATCCAAGCCTAGGCCTAGATGTGACACGGTGAATGAGAAATTCGAAGGAAAACCCAAACAAGCCTCTTAGCATATCACATACACATCCATGGTTGCAGAAGCAAAATAAGATAACGAACATGTAATAATAAAACATAAGGAAAGCGGGACTAAGGGAGTCTTTCATAATAGCATAAGCATAATACGAGTCGAGCTTATACATACAAACTAACATAATCTCCAACAACACCTCTACTAGTAGATGGGGCGGGGGTCAAGACATTTCCAGGGTTCACCCTCATAAATAAGTATCCAAAATATAAGATAAAGTCTTAACATAAGTATGAAGGAAGATAAATATTGTTCCCGGATATAAGGACTCATCAAAAGCTAACTTCAACGACCCACTAGCCACGTGGAGAAGGAGGATCAGCAGGAGGTTTGGTCCTTATATGGTGATATCATGTAGGCTAGAGTATGCGTTAGTACTTGGAATGTACTAAGTATGCGAGTTGCAATGCAACATGGATCATAAGCATAATAATCAAGATGCATAATTATAATCTATAGACATAAGCTCAATATGACATGTATAATCAATGCTTAGGTGTAAACATGCTTGAGAATAATTATACTTGCATAACTTGTTCAACACAATAAAGTGACATGAATAGCTCATCCAAATACCTTGTACTAGAGGGTAAGGAATATAACATAGGTCATAACCCCTTCTAGTAGGTATTGGTTAGTACATGAGGGTGAAAGTATAGCATAGGTCATAACCGCTTCATGTAAGCATAAGATGTTGCATAACATTAATTTGTACATGAGGGTGAGGCACACAACATAGTTCATAACCCCTTCATATAGACATTTGCCTTGTACTAGAGGGTGAGGCATACAATATAATTCATAATCCCTTCTAGGAGGCGTCATAAATCACATGAGAATAGAACATAGTATAAAAGCTCAATAATTCACTAGTAGATCATAGAGACTTATCATGAATTTAATACATACTTGGGAGTCCATAATTTATCATAAGAACAGTTGTCTTATAAATCATATAATAGCCTTTCATCAACATAAACTTTATAATCATGCAAATTTACTCAAATATGGTGGGTATGCATACTTATGCTTAAAATCATGCAATTTAGGAGTATAAGACAAGAAGGAGTAAAATCAACTTGATTTGAAGTTATTTAAATCAACCCACCTACATAGTAGTAAAACCCCAATTTAGGTATCATGAAAATCATCTTAAAATTTATCATCATTCATAGTCTCATAATTCATGTCATGCATAATCTCAGTAGGTGTAAATCAACTCATGAAAATAGCTTCAATAAGTATTTATGCATATTTAATTAACACTTGAAGAATCCAAACTCCAACCACATTTATAATGCATAAACAAGTTTATTCATAAAATATCTAACATTAAAATCATGAAATTTGATAAAGAGTGGAGGTTTAGCTTCATGGGTGGAAGAAACCTATGAATAAAACCCACCTAACTTAAACCTTGAAATTTCTTAAAATTGAGTTGAGGAAGACTTAAGGTTTGTGTTGGGTTCTTGAATTCCAAACTTGTGCTTAAGATTCTTAAGATTAAATAGGGGATTAGGTGATGTTTTTGAGAGAATTTGAGAGGATTTTGAAGGTTCTTGAGTTGAAAAATGACTAAGGATAAAGGTCTTCACGTTTAAATGGGCATTGAGTTATTACCCAAATGCCCTTGGACGAAATAAGAAAAAACAGGAAAAATTTGCAGTGGTCTGCGCCCTAGGCGTGCCGCGGACCAAACGCGAAGGGCCCAGTTACACTGTGTCGCATCCCAAGCGTGTCGCTCCATGGGCACGCAGGCACACTGTTTTTGGTCCCCGTAGCAAAAAATAATTTTCACTACGGTCTTCTAAAATTCAATGGACTATCCTTTTCCCACTCAATTTTGCCCCCTGCACAAGAATTTGAGATATTGAGAAATACACTTATAAGGCATTTTGAAGCACATGAGAGGTACTACAGATACATTGTGATTTACACCAATATCTTGAGTGCTTGAGGTGGCAGGGTAGTGGATACATTGTGTTTAATATTAGTATCATAAGTTTCTCAGGTGGGAGGGTTGTTGATACACTGTGATTTACACTAGTATCTTGAGTCCCTAAGGTGGTAGAGTAATGGCTTGGATACATGATAATGATATTAATATTATAAGTCCCTGAGGTGGCAAGGTAGTTGATACACTATGCTTTATACCTGTATTATGAGTTACTAAGGTGGTAAGGCAATTGATATAGTTTGATATCACCAGTACTACCTATACATTGTATACATTCGATTCAATTGTATCGCATATTATTGTGCCTTGTGTGTGAGTTATTTGATAGTGGTTGTGCCTGAACATGTGTATTTATTCTATTCGTGTCGTTCTATATACAAATGGCGGCATTGATGTCAGACTGTCTTTCTAATATGCAGGTGAAAACATTCTTAGTTTATTACATAGTTTAATCAATTTTTAATGTCGAATCGATCTAACCTACTGGATACATATGAATTGTACTCATTCCTACTTCTATATCCTCTTTTAGATGTAGATTCTAGAAAGGGTTATCCTCGCGGCAGCTGATATGTCTAGCGGAGATCTTATATCAAATTTGCTAGTGAGGTTCAGTGCATTCGGATCACTATCAATTTTATCTTTATTTGTGGTCTTTACTTTTATTCAGGGGCTGAGTTGTATGTATTATTCTAGAGTGGTATTAGATGTTCTTTATACTTATGACAACAGGTTTTGGGATCATTCTCGTGTAATTCTTTCCTTTCGTTTGAGGCTTGACTTCCCTTTGGGTGACATATGTTTCCTTTCGTTTGATGTCTGGCTTTCCTTTAAGAGTCTCATATGTGATTTTACTTTTCAGCTTACGTATCAAGTTAGGTTGAAATGTGTCATCATGAACTCATGAGCTTGATTTCTGAATCGTGACATACAATGATTTTTAGGTTATAGAAAATTTAATTCTGCAAATGTTTTGTTAAATTTGATTGAGTTTATGGAAACTCAATCCTTTAATTATGCTAAACAATTTGTTTCTTTTTTAAGTGCATGATTTTGGTAGTTAGGGTGGTATTGTTGGGTTTAGTGGGTTAATAAGTTGTTCTTCTACTGGAGGGCTAGTGTGGGTGTCACTCGTAGCGGATTAAGATAATAATAAAATTTAGTTTGAAAGCCTCGAGACCGAACCAAAGATTCATCTGTACCAAACTTGACATTTTGGAGCTAGCGGATCCATTAAAATTATATTTTGGGATCAGTTACTTGAAGTTTTGATCAAAGTCAATTATTCAAACTTCAAAAGCTCCGAAACACTGAAACTTGCATAAAAATCAAATGAACAGCTAGGTGATCGAGTTGTCAATCCTAACAAATCATAAGTTACTTGGGATCATCATACAAAAGCTCAAAACGCTAAAACTACTGCAAAATAAAATAATAACCTAGGGATAATTACAATGGGTTAGTAAGTACAATTGGCATTAATGGTGCAATCAAACCATTGCTTCCCTTCAAAACTCCAAATAAAGGTGGGAAGACACGGAGGGGGACTCCAACGGGTTACGTATCGTTCCGCCAGATATTGCAGATCACCATTTTGGTGAAAGTTTGCTTCGTTTTATCTCTAAGAGGTAAGTCATAAAAAGTTTCTATTTTCTATTATTATTTAAGTTTTTGCAAGATTTTATTTTAAATTTTGTGATTTTACTTGTAATTCTTTTGATCAATCTCTTTCAAATATACAACATGGATTCACCATTTATTCTAGTTCCTACAGCGTGGAGTTGTTAATTTACTTCTATACGTTTGTTTTTCTCGTTCTAAATCTATATATCATATTAAAGTTACGCTTAGATCACAAGATGACGTGGTAGCTCGTTATGATTAATAAATTTATTTATCTGTTTTCTTCTTTATTTGAATTTTTTATTTTGTTTCTAATTTACCATTGCGATGAAAAAAAAGGTAATGAACAATTATGAACGCAGTGAAAAGGTGGGGAAAAAAATGAACATTCACATTTGTTTAATTAGTTAACGAGTAACCACAACTCACAACTCACAATACGGAGGAAATCATTTATCTTTCTAATAATCAATTCTCATTTTTAAGAAATAGTTTGTAACTTGTTTTGATATTTCTTTTAATCTAATCTAATAAATTGGCCTAATATGCGATTATGAGTTTGCCAATGTTTTTTGCCTAACCTTTTCATATTACATGTTGATGAAGTGACACAGTTTTTCATATTGAATTTTAATGGAGGATAAAAAAATCTATACATTCTTCATCATTCATCATATTTTATTATTTAAAAAAAATTGAAATAGATCTAAAATTTTATAGCTTATTAAGGTTAATACATATGGTTAATTGATATGTCACATTTTATATGTGTAGCACCTGGTAAATTCTATGCTAAATATTCGAATCATTCATCGTAAGTGTATCAACTTGGATAAGGTGATGTCCTACTTGTTTATGTTTGTTAAGGTCTTTTTTTTTTGGGTATAAAGAATGTATTTAATATGATTTGGCATCATAAGGGATCTCTAACAGTGAGTCGAGCTTAAAGTCTTTCTACCGGCTTAGTTTTTTCACATTAATTAGTTGATACAAAGGTAAACTTAAAAAGAATATGTCTCTCAAATGCAAAGAGTTAGGCAGCTCGCAACCTATCAAATTAAAGTTCAATAAGTCTTCTTTCCAACGCCATAACCAGTCACAACCATTATTATTGTTGATTACCACATCTAGTTGTCACCACCATTAGACGCCATTTAGAATCATTGCCATCAACCATCATTACAACCACCAATAATCACCTACGGCAATCATATCAACCAGACACCACTATATATCACTATCATCCACCACAATCATTAATTGCTATCACTAATTACCACAATCAACAACCATTATAAATCACTACTATCACCCATCATCACCATTCACTAATACCCTGCACCACCACCACCCAACAAAATCTCCAATCGGCACACCATAAACTTAAAAAGAATATGTCTCTCAAATGCAAAGAGTTAGGCAGCTCGCAACCTATCAAATTAAAGTTCAATAAGTCTTCTTTCCAACGCCATAACCAGTCACAACCATTATTATTGTTGATTACCACATCTAGTTGTCACCACCATTAGACGCCATTTAGAATCATTGCCATCAACCATCATTACAACCACCAATAATCACCTACGGCAATCATATCAACCAGACACCACTATATATCACTATCATCCACCACAATCATTAATTGCTATCACTAATTACCACAATCAACAACCATTATAAATCACTACTATCACCCATCATCACCATTCACTAATACCCTGCACCACCACCACCCAACAAAATCTCCAATCGGCACACCCAACCACTATCGTTAGCCATTATCACCTCACATTGTTACATAACTTTAAACAAATATTTATATATAACATAATGGATCAACTAAGTATTTTATTTAAATTTTATCTTTATTAATTTTTAAATAACGTAAATCTTATATGTTCAAATTAACAAACAATCTTAATTATGTATTCAGATTTTAATATAACATCTTAATATTCATACGTGTCCAATTCAAACATTTAAATCATAATATATATTCAAATTATAAATATTTAAATATATACTCAAATT
This sequence comes from Solanum clarkiae, assembly GCA_011800125.2. NCBI lineage: Eukaryota > Viridiplantae > Streptophyta > Magnoliopsida > Solanales > Solanaceae > Solanum > Solanum clarkiae. Next base: position 7,433 of record JAABOM020059027.1, read on the forward strand.
CAAATGTCTTACTAATTATTAATGAAAATAAACAAGGATTAAAATCCTGTGCTCGTTTTGAAAGGAAAGGAGTAATAAATAATTTTTTGTTGTATGAGCTAAAAAAACATAATTGTTTCTATGTACTCTATACAAGCAGCATGTGTGCTTTGTCTCGTTGGGATTTCTTTATCACACCTTACACAGTAGGGTGGGCAGCTGTCCTAATCATTGGCCCAACTGTCACTTTTAACTAAAAAATTTATTAAGCTAAATAATATGATAATATAATAGGCCATGCAATGTCAAAGTAAAGGTTACAAAATTTAGTATAAACAAATAGAAAACCATATGAAATGCTTTCTTGTCTACGTACAAAAACTGAAATAGCTAGACCAAGTGCCAACAATATAATATAATAGTGACTACAAATTTACATAAGTCACTTTCATTCTTGCTGTATAGGACTAAGTACTAACCTTTATCTATTTGTATATTCATTTTTTTATTTTTTTATTTTTATTTTTTGACGTAAAGATATTCACAATACTACAGCCAATTTTTCAATATATGACCTGCTCCAAATAATAAAAATAAGTCGCCGTCTGATGATAGTATAAAATTAAGAGTAGCGTGAGAAGTGACAACAAGCTAAGTCAGTTATATAAAAAAAAAAAATTGCCAATGAGAACAATTTACATAATTAAAATTCCTGCATGTATATTTTTCTGTTAATTCTAATTCTAATATTTTTCACAATATTTTATCTCTATATACCTAAGTGTACCTAATTAAAATTCCTGCATATATGCGTAAGAAGATTCAAAATATTACTTTTGTGATTCGAGTTAATAATTCATCAAAGTAATCTCTTTATTTCTCTTTTATCTTATTATCTTCTGGCAACACTTGTTGAGAAACGTCTTTAATTAGACTTCACTTGATTTAAGTCCTTAACTTCTCCTTTGGGGGTCAATACTAGTTTAGATATTTATTTCCCCCTTCACGTATATTTTTTGATACACGTCGCCTAAAACAACTTACTTACATATATCATATTTAGAAAATATTTATTATTTATAACTATATAATTTTAATACATATATAATTTACTTTTAATACATAATGCAGATTTTTTATCAAATTATTTTAATATTAAAATCCTTATAATACCTTTTTATTGCTTACAAAATTACTTTTATACATAGTGTAATTCATTGATGTCACATGCATAATTATATAGTATTCATTTTAGACAAAAACATTAATTAGAAAAAATTGGATGTTCAACTTCAAATAGGGTTAAATATTGTAGATAATTCAAATACCTTTTAAGCATATTGTACGTAATATAATAAAATAGCATCGTTCTATTCCATTATTTATCCTTTTAAAACCAAAATTAATTCTAGTTTTTCATGGATGAAAAGTGAAAACGAAATAAATAAGAATAGGCATATATAATTATGTATTAAAAAATTAATTAAAATAAGTACTTCATTACTGATATATGAATTATTCAATGAAGGAAAATTGCTAGAAGAAATACTATAAGAGTGTTTATTACATAAGTCACAGGGGTCTTATTTTATTTACAAATTTATGTTTTAAATTATAAAATTGTACATGTCAATTTATATCATTTTTGTATTTTATAATTTTAATAATTTTTTTTATTGAGATATAGTGAAAAGCTGAATATTTCAGCATTGGTATCAACACCTACCCATCAAATTTACTCTTTTGTCTTTTCAAATTTTATTATTCTTCCTTTAGCTTCTTTCTCACTCTATTCTTTTTTTCTTGACCGATTGTTTATCTTCCTCCTCTTCATTATAAATTTTTTTTTTGTGTGTGTGTGTTTCCGTCTGTTTCATGGTGAGGCAGTCATCTTCTCCAACTTGGTAATACCACTTGGTTTTTCTTTTCTTTTGTTTTCCTGTGTTATAAATTAACTATGACCCAAGATACCCTTCTAAAAACTCCAACTCGTAGAAGCCCTAGATTGAATCAGCAGCCGATTTTCTTTGATTCTATCCCTGCGCGTTGCTCCCATCCAAGTTTTAACCTGCATGCATTTACTCCATCACGGGCCAAGAATGATCCTGTAGTGATTGATAGCAAAAGTTGCAAAACCAAATCACTCAGGAATTATCCTTCAAAATCAGTGAAAGGGAAGGAAAAAGCATCTAACCTCCCACATGACAGTGATTTTGAAGATGAGCTACCTCTTTTGAAAAGACTTCGTCTAACCAAGGAGAGTAAAAGTTTCGGAGTTAACTCTAAGATATTTTTAATTTCTATATTTTAAAATTTTTTGCAGGCATCTGCTAATTTTTTGCTTATAATGATTTTTCTTTATTGGAATATTATTTTGTGTGTAGTATTTGTTTTATGATGAATGACAACAACAACATTATCTCAATGCCTCAAAAGCTCCCGCTCATTGTGGGGTAAGGGAGGGTCGGATGTACGCAGTCTGACCCCTAAGTTTAAAAACATAGCGCGACTGTTTCCGGATGACCCATGATGAGTGTTGAAAGTTGCATTGACTAACTACTACTTCACAATTGAAAGAAGCGCAGACAGTTTAAAGAGCCATTTTGCTTTATTCTATCATACCCCAAAGCCAAAAAATAGTGAATCTTTGGCTCCATCCGAGATTTATGATGAATGACATTTTTGAATTTTCTTTTACAGTTAGCATGTCGGTGATTTGTTGGTATTAACTTTGGTATCATCCGTTAGAGTTAATTCAATATTGATTTTTGCAGATGATATTGTTGTTAATTGTTGAATTGTTGTGAAATGTTGATATTTTTTTTAATTAAGTCTTGATTTTTTTTTTACTATTACTTCATTATTGTACAATGACTTTTGTTCATGGTCTAAATTTTGTCAAGTCTTTCGTGATTTTTTGGGCAATATGTTGGTGTTAAATTCACACACACACACACACGTACACACACATTGGATGTTCTTATTTTTATTTTTATTTTTAATTTTATATTTAGTTGAACGACTAATGTCTACTTTTGTAATTTTTGTAGTAATTAGGTGTATAAACTAATTGATACCACAATCGATATACATATTATCATATTTTTGGTATTTGTGTTGGAACGATTGTTGTGTTGAAAATTTATATATGCAATGTATATAACTTATTGATTTTTTTTTCCGACAGTAATTCATGTATCTTTGCTGAATACATTTCCCAAGGACAGCTTCATACTGATGAAGAAAGAATCGAATAGTTTCGAATTTATTCCCAGGCAAGGTATGAAGCATTGCTTTGGGACTATGACCGCAAAAAGATAGATACATGTGCAGTGAGCGAAAATGAGATCACTGGCAAGGTGTTTAGTACACGAGCTCCCTCGACAAAATCAACGGAATAAGTTTCTAGAAAAAAGAATTAGACATTCATTAACTATTAAAATGTTAGACGATTTTGTTTTACTAATGAATAGTTTGCTAAATTTGGGTTACTTATGGTATATTTTGTAGGATTTCTTTGGGTTGTATAGGTGTTTTTTAATGTTGAACAATTGATACATGGTTAGTAATTATGGTATCCTTATGCCCTTTATGAATGTACATGTGGCTAGTTACATGCATTTGTGGGTATTTTTCCTACCATCAAATCACCATGATTTTGCCAACATACATACTGTTACCAAATTAATTATTATCCTATATCATACCAATAATATTACTAAATATATAACTTAGCAACCTTTGCTATCAAATAGTTAGAAATATAATAACAAAAATTAAAATTAAAAAAAAATACCCACAACAAAAAGCAGGGGTTTCATCAATTTCTATACTAATATATCACTATAAATCTAGCTACATACATATTGTGACCAAATTTTTTCTTTACCAAACCAACCTCATACAGATACTATAACCAAACAAATATCATAGCAAGCTTTGCTACCAAATATTCACCAAAATAATAAATACTTAAGTGTCAAAGGGAAATTAAAAATACTAACAATAAAAATTAATGTTTTCACCAATGCAAATACCATCTTAACACCATACATCTGGCAAGATATATATTTTTATCAAAATTTTTTTTTCGCATACAATCCTCATACCAATATTATTATCAAATATATAACATAACAACCTTTGTTACCAAATATTCCAAAGAGTAATAAAAAATTATAAGACACCAAAATAACATAAAATACCCACAAAAAAAGTCAAGGTTTTTACCAATATCTACACTAATATATCACAAATAAATCTGGCAACATATTTAACCAAACTTTTCCTTTCCCAAACATTCCTCATACATATATTATTACCAAATAAGTACAATAACAACCTTTGCTATCAAATATTTATCAAAATAGTAAAAACTTAAAACACAAAGGGAAACAAAAAATACCCACAATAAAAATCAAAGTTTTTACCAACCTAGAGACTAACTTAACATCATACATCTAGCAAGATACATATTTTTATCAAATTTTTCATTTCGCAAACAATTCTCACACCAATACTAGTATCAAATAAATACCATAGTACGAAATAAGCATTCACAAAAATAATCAAAAATTAAAACTCATAGGGAGACCAAAAATACATCCACAATAAAAACCAACAATCTCAGCAATCTAGATACCACTTTATCACCACATATCTGTCAACATACATATTCTTACAAAAATTTTCTTTTCCCAATCATTCTTCCTAATATATCAACATATATGTTTTAATCAACAAATAAACCAATAGTATTACTACACAAAATACCAACATTGTTATCTTCAAAATAACCAATTCACTATTAGTGTATATATCAATAGTACCACCAAGACAAAATACTCACATTTGCTTGTAAATAATTTCTGTGGAGTTTAACATGTAATATACACTCTTAAAATGAATAAAAAAGTTTTTAACCCTTAGATAATAATGAGAAGTATTAAATGAACTAGACACACATAAGAGAAGTAACGTGATTGCTTTTTGATTTTCTATCCGTTGGTCTCCATCTAATTGGTTATTTCACTTAATAAAAGATTGAAAAGTTTTTGTACTCTTTTAATGTAATAGAGAGAAAAAGTACATGCACATTAAATTTAGTTGGTTGCTTGTTGTCCTTTTTTTCCATTTCTCTGATACTATCTACACAATTTGTATTAATTGCACTATAATTTGATTCACACGTTTTCAATTTTTTTAATTTTATTTTTTATCTTGTCCATATGTACACTTTTGAAAACAAACTATGAACATTTGGTTGTAAATAATAATTGTGGAGCCTACCATGTAATATCCGCTTTAAAAATAAATAGAAAAGTTTTTTGCCCATTAATGAATTGTGATATTTTCACCATTGATTTGTCTCTTTGAAGACTTTGGTATCTTTTTTCTTCTTTGTTTTTCCCCAATTCTTAGTTTCGCTTTTCTTGCGCTTTCTTATGGCATCAAATATATGCATCAATCTGTTCGAGATTTTAATTTAAAATTTGGGAGTGAATTTTGATCCTCCTCCCCGCCCCATCATCACAAAATAACCTCTAATCTTATGTTCATTAATATATATACATACATATTGTCTAGCATTTTATTGAAGAAATTAGGCTATTCTCTAAATTCCTCTGCTGTTAATGCTTCATTTCACACAATAAATTTTTTTATGATCTTTTATTTTGTCAATAGAAAATAGCCTGAACAAATTTGATTAATTAAATCGTTATGTTTCTCTTGATAATGTAAATTCAAACATAATGGAGGATTCCTTTTCTCCCCTAAAACATATTTCTTCTCTCGCTTTTCGTCAATAAATTATATTTCTTCCGTTCACTTTTAACATATATAGATCG
>JAABOM020059028.1:0-13257 GCA_011800125.2 Solanum clarkiae
AAAAATGGATTTACCTAGGAAGTCTAGGAGAAAATGCAATGAATTGTTTCAAGACCGACTCGAATTGCTTTTTTCTTGAAAGGTTGCCCTATTCGGGAATCTCCGGATCTATGCTTATTTTCAACTCCCCGAGAGACAGCTCATGTACGGTTCGGGAGCCAATGGAATTCTGTCTGCTATATTTAAAATTAATAAATAAGTGCTTCTGAATTTAGACAATCTCCTAATTGTTCCAGAGCAACTAGAAAAAGATTCTTTAACCAGAAAGAATTCGGATCCCTCTATCACCCCAGAATGAAAGGGGTGATCTCGTAGGTAGGTAGAGAACACCTAGGGGCACGAGACAACTCTCTCTCGCTTAATACCATAATCGAGAATTGAAACATAGCATCTGAGGTTGCATTAATCGAGGATACACGACAGAAGGAATTGTTCTATTTCCAAACTTCACCTTCAAAAAGCGTAGATTTAAATTTTGCAATAAAAAAAGTTTTCGCGGGTCCCAGAAGTGCATGATAAATGCTGCCAAAGCCCAACCCCTTTTCTGCCATTTATTCCTATTCCAAGACAAAAATTCACCAACCTCAAGGAACTATTCATTTATATGTTTGCTCTAGTTTTTTGTTGTTTTTGATGTTGAAACGGTTTGTAAAACTATACGATTAGTCAGAAAATGGCATAATAGTGACTTTTTATTACCAAACCCTTTACTCTAGGCTAGAGGAAAATTTCACTACGTGATTTGATCCATCCCCACAGTGTAACATCACTAACCCTTACCTATTTTTCCAATACAACCTCCCCTTGATCTTGTTTGGTTGATTAGACGAGAAACATCAATAGAATCCTGTTAATTAATTTCTTTTCTAATTCATTACTACCTTGATCCAGTCAATAACACTAGGTGAGTTCTAACATTGGCCATCATTAAAAAGTACTCAAACCGAAGAGATTTAATTAATACATACATGCACATTTTTTAAGAATTACGAATTATTCGATTTTACCTTGTTAGTTTTTCATGGTTTTCACAACTCTAGTTATGGATTTAGCTACTCATTGTCAGTGTAGATGCAAGAACCATGATTTTGATTAAAATAATTGAGCACTTACACAATAGAATCAAGAACAATAAATCCAAACCCTTCACCAAGAATCACAAGGTTGAATTAAGAACATAATAATGTTTCACAAGAGTCTTATAATATTTCAATCAAGCTCTATACCATTCTCTACTATTCTCTATTGTTCTATAATGTTCTTTATAAAATATAACCTAAAAAACTTATTTATAATATTTAAAATAGAAAATCAAAATGGAATAGAAAAACTTGGTCGGCATGCTCTACGAGCACTTTTACAGGCCGCATAAAGTTTTACGGCCCATAATCGGGGCTTCGTGGATTCCTTCAGCAAATATGAGGATGACTTTTACAAGACCTATCTAGGGTCATATAAAGTTATATGGCCTATGAAGGGTTTCATCTGATAACTTTTCAGCAACTCCCTACTTTTTAATCATTAGGGTACGACACCAAGTCTACGTCTTTTACGTATCATCTGCATGTTCGTAGACTCAACTTTGAAAACTCACCTGTCACTGGATTTTGATACAAAACCAACTTTACGACCCATGGTATTTTTCTCGGCCCATAAAGGATTGTATATCAACACTTTCTGCAACTTTTGCACACTTAGCCCAAAAATCATGTCAACCTTGTAATCCCGCAAAATAAGCATAAAAACACATCAAATCCACTAACATCATTTTGGGACACACAAAATTCCAAGTTTTAAGCATGAAAAGTATTATATTTTGATAATACATCAACACCCTCAACTTAAAATTGTTGCTTGTCCTAGCGACAGACTCAATCTATACAAGAAGTACAGTAATACACAGATCTCAATCTAATAGCATACATCATATCAAACTCAAGCATAGATACCCACACCACTTTTAAAAGTACATCACATAGCTATCAACCAAACCAATATAGACCAACATATGTAATAGTGCAACTATGACAAGCAAGGTAATTATCAATAAGCAACATTCACTTAGTTAGTCTAGTATCAACAATGCAATATAAGTACCCTAACAGAAAGAAGTTTCATGTCCCTCTCATAAAGATACTTTTAGGTTCAATACTTGGGACTATGATAAATAACTCATTCTCACAAAAGACATTTAAATACCATGATCAACACCATATGCTTTTCCCTATACTCATGACTACGACATTTGACTACTTGGACTAGGATCACTTTAGGACTTTATTGACTTATAATGTAGGCTCAAGGGGCTTTGATGTGATGTTTTGGGAACATAGTGACTAAAGGCCCTCCTTTACATTGCGTTTTCTATACTTTTTCCCTACAAATTGTGTCATTTTTCACCTCATCCTCCCTTTCTCCTATTTCAAGTTTTTCTGGGTGCCTTATTCTCATTTTTTTAGCTTTCTTCCTTTTGTTTTCACACGATTTTTCTATTTAGCTCATTGTTTTAGGCATCAACTTATTTTTCTTGCACCCAGAACACCTTTTTATCCCTTTTTCCATGTATCACTTGCTTTCACCTTATTTTGTTTTTACCCTTACACCAGCCACCCTCAACTTAGACTTTTGGCCTGAGTCGAGGTGCACAATATCCAACCTAGGAACCAGGGCCACTTTTGTAGTCACCCTCAACTTATGATTTTTGCCTCAATCAAGGTGCAAAATATTCAAGGAAGGACGAGGGCCAATTTCAGGATTTTACATGTAACAAGGCTAGGCAACTTGGGTTTTACAAAGAAAAGGTATATGCAAAGCTCAAACATTAGGATCAAGGGATACAATACATATTGTGTTAGTTATCTAGGCTAAGTAGGCTAATGAACATTGGCCTAAGATCTTTTCCTAACCAACTAACCTACAGTCTAAGTCAAAGTAACAGTGCAAGTTCTGAGTTGAAACACAACATATGAATTTAGCAAATAAAGTTCACACACACATGGCACTTCTTACATCATTACTAAAGATTCCCAGATCATGCTTTTTATCTCAATTTATCCTTACTTATCAGAACAAGCATTGTCAAACAATCAAACATGCATGGTTGCTATCAAGACTAACTAAAAAAAATTTTGGTGGGTATCATTTTTCACACAAAAACAAATATATGTTATAGATATCAATACTACATACTATTAATACTACCTACATATCCTAAACATGTCAGTTCAACAGAAACTAATTATCCTTAGGGAAAAAGAACATAGGCAAGAAAACCCCTAGGATTAAAAATTTGGGATAGTTATAGGACAAGGTTACTCAGACTTAACTGAGGCCTATAACTACCCACATCCCATCAAAAAAGACTTGCATTGTCCTCAATGCACAAAATAAAATAATAAAAAGCACAGGGGCCAAAACGAACATACCTGGGCACCTAAGGAAAAGTCTCTACCTTGGGTTGCCTCCTAAGTAGAGCTTGATTATTATCGCGGAATGACATAGACAACTTGGGTACTCAAACTTCACCAAGTGCCCATGTTTCCACCATTTTCACTACTTCCATATTGGCAAGATATAATTTGACTCTTCGGCAATTCACTTTCAACTTTGGACCTTTCTCTTTTCCAACTCAATGGCCCTATAGTCGAAGACATGTGATGCCCTAAAGGGTCCCAACCATCTTGACTTGAGTTTCCCAGGGAACAACTTTAGCCTGAGTTATATAGCAATACTAAGTCCTATGGTGTAAATTGGCTATTCTCTGTGAGACGATCATGTCCAGCTTCATCCTTTCTTTATATAACACTGAGCTCTCATATGCTCTTAAACAATATTCATCAAGCTTATTGAGTTGGCTCAGCCTAGAGTTTGTCGTATCCTTCTAGTCTAGATTCAACTTTTTGAGCACCTACATCATTTTTTTCTCAAGCTCCACTGGTAAGTAACAAGCTTTAGCAAAGACAAGTTGGTAAGGTGACATGCCTATAGGGATCTTAAATGCAATCCAGTATGCCCATAATGCATCATCAAGCTTTCGCGACCAATTTGTATTTGTGGTCTAGGATAGAATTTGTTTGATTTCCCTATTGATGACTTCCACTTGCCCACTTGTCTAGGGATGGTAGGGTGTTGCCACCCAATTCTGTACTCCATATTTTTTTCAAGTAGAGCCTTGAACAATCTATTACAGAAATGAAAACCTCCATCGCTAATGATTGCCCGAGGGGTGCCAAACCTTGAGAAGATATTTCTTTTCAGAAATGTTGTGACACTTTTGCCTTCATTTTTAGGGAGAGCGTCTGTTTCTACCCATTTTGATACATAGTCCATAGTCACTAAGATATATTTGTTCTCATGTGATCTAACAAATGGACCTATGAAATCTATTCCTCACACATCAAATAATTCAATCATCATAATCCGGTTTAAATGGAGCTCGTGGTTGCAAGAAATACCACCTTCTCTATGGAATCTATCACATGCTTTAGCATAGTTGTGAGCATCTTGCTAGATGGTTCGCCAATAGTAGCCATATTGTAATATTTTATGTGTTGTTCGGATTCCACTATGATGCCCACCTACTAAAGATGAGTGATATGCCTCTAGGATACTCATCATCTCAACCTCAGGGACATAACAAAGAATAATTCTACATGCACCTATGTGAAACAAGTATGGATCATCCCAAAAGATCTTTCTCACATCAGACATAAACTTGCGATTCTGGTGAGTATTCAAGTTTAGCGGCATAATATCACTAACCAGATAGTTCGCATTGTCTGCAAACCATGGTATTAGATCATAGGATGCTGACCGCACTCTCTCGTTAGGGAATAAGTCATCAATCTCTAATCTATCATCAAACGTTCTCATGGCTCCATCTTGTTATCTGGAGAGGTGATCTGCAATCTGATTTTTGGTCCCCTTTTATCAATAACATCAAAGTCAAACTCTTGAAGAAGAAGTACGATCGAATTAGTCTTGGTTTTGCATCCTTTTCCGCTATCAAGTACCACAGTACGGAGTGGTCAGTGTGCACAATGACTTTGGTCCCCAAGAGATAAGACCTAAATTTTTCGAATGCAAAGACCACTGCAAATAGATCATTTTCAATGATAGTGTAATTCTTCTGGGCTGCATTTAGGGGTTTGCTAAAGTCGTTTATAGGATGTAATATCTTCTCTTGGAGATGTCCCAACAATACACCAAGCGCGACCCCGCTTGCATCACATATGACTTCAAAGGGATTTTTTCAGTCTAGAGCTACAACGATGGGAGCTGAAATTAACTTCTATTTTAGTCCTTCAAAGGCTTTTAGGCATGTTTCAACAAACATAAACTTGGCATCCTTCTCGTGTAGTTTGCACAAGGGATGTGCAATTTTAGAGAAGTCCTTTATAAAGCGCCGATAGAATCCCGCATGGCCTAGGAAGCTCCTCACACCCTTTACAGAGATAGGTAGGGAAAGCTTCTCAATTACCTCCACTTTAGCTCTATCAACCTCCTCTTGATAGAGATTTTGGGCCCTAACACCATGAAGTGACACTTTTCCCAATTCAGCACGAGATGGCATCCTCCATATCTAAGCACAACATGTAAATGCTTTAATCAATCTTTGAATGAGTCACCAACAACACTAAAGTCATCCATGAAAACCTTGATAGTGCCCTCCACCATGTCTAAGAAAATAGACATCATGTATCTCTAGAATATTATTGGTGCATCACATAGCCCGAATGCCATCCTCTTGAATGTGAAGGTGCCACAAGGGCATGTGAACGTCATGTTTTCCTGATCCTCTAGAGCAATAGAGATCTGATTATAGCCTGAGTAACCATGCAAAAAGCAGTACCATCCTTTTCCAGTGAAGCAATCTAGCATTTGATCCACGAACGGCATAAGGAAATGGTTCTTCTGTGTCGATGCATTGAGCTTCTTGTAGTCCATGCACACCCTCCACCCAGTGACTGGTCGCATAGGAATCAACTCGTTCCTAGCATTTAGGACCATAGTGATATCTCTTTTCTTTGAAACATACTGCACCAGGCTCAGCCATTCACTATTGGGATGTTGACTTCTTCATAATCGTATGCTCATCGAAGTAGGGGCTGCTAATCCTAGCTTCTTGAAGACTGCAAGGGTCATAAGATTTATGTCGACCCCGAGATCACACAATGCCCTTGCGAACTCCATATCTTCGATAGTGTAGGGCATGATAAATGCACCGAGACCTTCACATTTTGCACCAAGGACGTTGTAGCAATTGCACTACAATATTGAAGCTCTTGGGAGAGCTCCTGACTCACAGTTTACTTTTTTGTGACCAAATCCTTCATGAACCTCGTATACCCTGGCATCTTCTCCAATGACTAAATGAGAGAGATACCGATGGAGAGTTGTTTCAACATGCAAAGAAAGTCCTTGAACATACCCCTCCTCCTCCTTCTTTTTGATTCTTTGAAGTGAAGAGGACATCTAGGAATGGGATTTAACTTCTATGGCTTCTCTGCAATATCACTCACCCCATTCTTGGCATGATCATCTCTGGTTTCAATATCTTTGACCTCAACTGTCTCCTTACAAACATCATCATCATCAACCCGCATAGGAGGATCAACGGTCTACTTACCACCACGAATAGTCACCATCATACACTACCCCTCATTTTTTAGATTTTGAATTATGTTGCTTGGCAGTGTACATCTCTGTCGATTGTTGAGTTAAGTTGATGTCTGACCAAACTATTGTTCTAGTTGTTTGATAGTAATAGAATGAGACTCAATTTTTTGACTAATATTAGATATGTCAGACTTCATCCTCATCAAGGTCTCATCCTATGTGTCAGCCTTTTTCAACAGTCGATCAAACAACTCCTAAAGTCTGGAACTACCAGCACCTGATCACGATTATATGGTGGCACATAAGGATAATTTGTGTACCCATCTCTGCGCTCCCAACTAGCATATCTATCCTGGCCTATGTTTCTGTCCTAGTAACCTCCACTATTGTTGTCTCTGAAGGTACCATCTCTGTTATAGTTCTGATCATGGTTTCCTTGACCTTCGCACCAACAGTTTTCATTGGACCCTTGGAAGTTATTCCAGAAACCTCCCGTCTGATCAGCAATAAAGCAAGTGTCCTCCTCATAGTATGGCTCCTCGTACAGGGGTGCTCGCGAAGGTTGATGAACAATTGCATTAACTCGTTCCTGATTCTGTTTCATCAATACCTCCTTGTTGGTACTAATCTGCGTAAGCTCCTGCATCATCTCCTCATTTGTTTTAGCTTGCTCCAAGCTAATACTGACTGGAGATGAGCTCTTAGTAGAGGACCTATCACTTGGCCCCCATGCGCGATTTGTATTGACCACCTTTTCCAACTTCTCAGTAACCCTTGCAAATGGTTGATCTAAAAATATGTCACCATGATGGTATCAGAACATGTTTGGCTATTCTTGTCGAAGACACGGTAAAAGATTTCTACCAAGGCATCATCAATTACCTTGTGGTCAGGGACACTTCTCAGACACTTTGTGAACCTTTCCTATATACTACTGATCGAGTCACCAGGAAGTTGCTCAAAGTTGTTGATCTTATCCTTTAACTTGAGATTTTTTTACCTTAGGAAAAACCTCTCCAAAAAGGCCTTCTGCAACTCTGCCCAACTGGTGATCGGACTTTGCGGCTATTAGACATAATGGGAAGACACGAAGCCCAACACCATCTATAGACAGATTCTGAGTCCCCATTACACTCTTGTAGACAAACATGACATTGTGTAGATAGCTATGCGGATCCTCTGATGGCAGGCCCGCAAACAACCCACAATTCTGGTGCATCTGAAGTAACCCACTCAAACCAGTGTGTTGTATATAGAACAGTAAGTTAAATTTACCGAACCCTTTAATCCAGGCGAGAGGTAAATTTCACTACGTGATTTGTCCACACCAACAGTGTGACATTACTAACCCTTACCTATTGTTCCAGTACAATCTCCCCTTGATTCAGTTTGGTTGATTAGACGAGAAGAAAATAATCGAATCCTGTTAATTAATCTCTATTCCCATATATTACTGCCTTGATCCAGTCAGTAACAACTAGATGAGTTGTAACATTGTCCACCATTAGAAAGCAATCAAAACAAAGAAGATTAATTAATACATCCATGCATACTTTTCAAGAATTATGGATTATTCGATTTTACCTTGTTAGTTCTTCATGGTTCCCAAAAACCCTAGTTATAGATTTAGCTATGCATAATCATTATAGATGCAAGAATCATTATATGGAATAACATAATTAAGCACTTACAAAAATGAATTTAAGAACAAGAAATCCCAAACTCTTTACTAGAAATTACAAAATATTAATTAAAATCACAGTCATTTTCCAGGTGTCTCATTTGTCTCTATGCACTTTTCTTGTCATCCAGGTTATCCTCTACCAAAAATAAACTTAAAATCTATTTATAATAATTAAAATACAAATCCAAAATAAAAGAAAAAAATTGGATTCGGCAAGTAATATAAATGGTATTACAGGCCCTAATAAGTTCTACGGCCTGTATATTGGATTTGTAGTCTTCAAACTTCAAAACTGGCAACACTTCTATTAGACCTTTCTACCAGTTGTATTATACTTATGGCTCGTATAGTGTTTTATTTGATAGCTTTCCAAAAAGTTCCAATATCTTATCCTCAAGGCACAAAACTTGATCCACGATTCGTACAAAATTCCATGGCTCGTTTGATAGTTCGTGGATGCAACTTCAGAAAATAGGCCCTTAACTGGATCAGGAAACCACTCTGTAGTTCAGGAAATTTCCACAACCTGTAGAGATTTTTTTCCTTCATCAAAGAGTCAGCATCTGTAACACAGCCCAAAATCTTGCCAAATCATGTAATCCTGAAAAAAACAAATATAAAAACACATCAAACCCACTAACATCGCTTTGAGAATACATAAAATTCCAAGTTTTAAATATCAAAAGTGTTGTATTTTGACAGCATATCAACACCCTCAACTTAAAATTGTTACTTGTCCTCGAGTGATGGACTCAATCTACGTAAGCAGTATAGTAACACACAGGCCTCAATCTAATGGCACAAATCACCTCCAAATTAAGCATAGATACCCATACTACTGATTAATGTCTATCAGATAGCTAACAAACAAACCAATGAAGACCAATACATGTGATAGTGCAACCATGACAAGCAAGGTAACCACATATAAGCAACAATCGCTGAAATAGCCTATAGTCAAAGTGTAATGCAAGTTCCCCCACAAAAAGAAGTTCCATGTCTCACTAATGATAGTATTTCAGATTCGATACTTGGGACTTAAGCAAAATCACTTAGGACTTAAACAAAATCACTCACACTCACAACAGATATTCAAACACTGTGCTCAATACCATATGATTTCCCCTATACTCACAAGTATGAGCTCCGACTACTTGGACTAAGCTTGTAACATAGGTTGAAGGGGCTTTGGCATGATATTTTTGGAATATAGTGACTAATGGGCCTCCTTGAAACTGCATTATCCTTACACTTTTACCCTACCAACACTATCATTTTTCAATTCATTCTCCCTTTATCCTATTTCAAACTTTCCTGGGTGCGTTACTCTCATTTTTAGCTCATTGCCTTCTATTTTCACATTCTTTTTCTTTTTAACTCATTCTTTAGACATCTATTCATTTTTCTTGCACCCATAGAATATTTTTCTCCCTTTTTCCTATATCACTAGCTTCAACCCCATTTTGTGTGATTACCCTTACACCAACCATCCTCAACTTAGACTTTTAGCCTAAGTTGAGGTGCACAATATCCAACCTATGAACCATGGCCACTTGTGGTAGCCACGCTCAACTTAAATTTTTTGCCTCAGTCAAGGTACATAATATTCAAGGAAACACCAGGGCCAATTTCAAGATTTCACATTCGACAAGGCTAGGTTACTTAGGTTTTAATAAAGAAAAAAGGGTACATGTAAGGCTCAAACATTAGGATCAAGGGATACATTACACATTTGGTTGGTCATTTAGGCTAAGTGTACTAATATGAACAATGGCCTAAGATCCTCTCCTAACCAACTAATCTAGAGTCTAAGTCAGAGTAATAGGGCAAGTTAGAAATTGAAACACAATATAAGAATTAGGCAAAGAAAGCTCATACACACATGGCACTGATTACACCATCAATACAAACTCTCAGATCAAGCTTTTCATCATAATTAAACCTCACTTATCAGAACAAGTACTGTCAACAATCAATATCATATGGTTGCTATCAAGACTACCTAACAAAATTTTAGTAGGTATCATTTTTCACACAAAAACTAACATATGCCATAGACTTCAGTACTACATGCTACTAGTACTACCTACACATCCTAAATATGTTGGTTCAATAGAAAATAAATGTCCTTAGGGAAAGAACACAAATAAGAAAACCCCTCGGACTTAAAATTTGGGATAGTTATAGGCCTTAGTTACTCAGACTTCACTGAGGCCTACAACTACCCACACCCCCATCGAAAAGAGTTGGCATTGTACTCAATGCCAAAAACAAGACAATATTAAATACCTGGGCACCTAAAACCCAGTCTCTAGCTGAGTTTGACGACCCTCAACTAGCCTGATGGTCTCCACAGTAGTGGTAGCATGTCCAGAAGTTCCAACAGCCCTTATCCTTACTATGTCACGTGTCTGTTGGACCTCCTTATCCTGCATGGAGCATAACTACGTAAGCTCAAACTATTCTTTCTCTATCATCCCAACCTCTCGCCTTGCGGCATTTGGATCATCAGTGCAGGGTCGCATCCCGAGGGAGAAGAGTGGTGTAAACTCAGGGCCAAACAGATCAAAAAATGCATATATAGGGTCGGTCAGTGAAAGCACAATCGGTGCTGATACTGCTGCCCTCATCTTGGATTAGAGCTGTTAGATCTCCGTCTGAATGGTTGTAAAATCCATAGGCTGGGCTGAACTGAGGCTCTAATTTACTTGCCTCTCAAACGCATTAATGCAGTTGTGTACTAGTGTGAGCCTCTCCAGAATAGTAGCCACATAGTATGTCTAGATACGTACCTCAGCCTCTGAGATGGCCTGGAAAAACCAAGACTGAATTTGTTGTAGCAATTGAGTCAACTGGAACTCACCGCATGCCTGCCTCTGCGCAAGGCCTAAATATATGTCGCTAACACATATATCATGCCAACAGGAGCTCGTTGTGCGGGAATGACCTCTAGTGCAATAGTGGTAGTAGTGGGACCCCTCTCTATATCAACCTCAGTCTTTAGGATCCCCTCATTAGTAGGAACAAGAGTGGCGGAAGAAGATGCAGGCTTAAATAATGGCGTTGCGGTGAACATCTTTGGCATCTAGATGTAAGGGTATGGTACTGGCCGAAGGGCCACGTGATTGTCATTATCCTTTATTATGATGGCATCTAATATCCTCTAAACCTCGATCAGAGAGTCCAAGTGGTGAAGAATCTCCTCCCCTACCGCTATATAGAGGCGATATATCAGGCACGGGAAGAGGATGGAGGTGAACCTCTTAAGGGCCAGCTCATGAATCTACTCTGCAATCAAGCGAGCCCAATATATGTCATAGCTAGCTAAGATGCTGGCAACTAGTATCACATGGATGGAACTAAGGTGTTATCTCCATGTGTAGGTTGGATCCGTGATCTCACCAAAGCCCACCAAAATTTACTGATGAAGCTGAAGAACACTTTCACTATGGGCGCGGATGAAGTAGATGCCTACCCAGGGTCCTGGCCCCACTCAGTAATATGATCGATAACCTATCTTATCAAAGTGGCCTTGCAGGCCGAATCTGTCATTGGAACCTTGTCTCGAGTCTGCCCCAGTCTGTGGTCGAACTCAGCTATAGTCTTGGGGGCTTGGTACTCGGGACCAAAATCATGCGACGGATGGAGGCCTCTGATATGTCAACCTGTACACCCCTCACCCTCATGTATCTCAACCGGGGCTAAGTGAGGGGTCTTTTCCCCTTAGGGAGTGATTTTCTAATATGGTGGCAGCATATGATGCAAAGAAATCTCGAACCATCAAGGGGTAATACTACTTTGACGGTGCTACCAACCACTGAAGTCTAAATCGAGCAATGGTGTCCTAGAGTCCAGGGATATTGTCTAGCCCTGAGGTGATAATCCGAGGCTCCTTAAATATAAAGCAATCTGGACGGCCCTACTCAACCTGCTACATAACATCCCGGTAGATATGTTGCATACCCCGCACTTACCACTAATTAGATAATGCATTAGGAGCTGAGATGGTGCTCGGGTGCTGAAGATGACTTAGACTCTGACCCCTCTCCAAATTCGAACTCGGATCCCTCTCTGGTGAGAGTCATCTGTATAAAATTGTTGCCCTTGCCATCTCTTTCGTCAGAATGTAGAGAGCGGACAATGAAGGCCTGAGTCTGGGGCTGTTGTGACTATCTAGTAGCAACTCGTGTATGTGCTCATTTGGTGCCACATCATGCTGGACACCGAGTCCTCTAGAGATCCACTCACCGTAGAACTGCCCTGGGTGTCTAAGGGCTCATTTCGCAAGCGCCACTACATGTCCTTAATCTCACTCTTCCTTGGTTTTAGGGCCATGGTACCTAAAATGCACAAATTTAACATCTTGATCGACCCCACAAGTATAGGAATGAAAAATAAGAATTTATTAGATTGTTGACGAAGAATCTATGAAGGCTCATCTACAAGCCATAGTGAAAACTATGGGTCGTAAAAGGCCTTCGTAGATGGCAATGTACAAGCAACTCAGTTATTGGAACTATATCTACGAGACTGGGTATGACTCGTAGAACATTCTATAGGTCATAGACTGAGACGTTGATGTAGTTCCAAACTTGAACTTTTGCAATCATCACCTATAAGACCTCTCTATGAGTCGTAGACTAAACTATAGGCCGTAAAAGGTCTCTCCTGATGGAGTCTCTGAAACCCCAAGCTACTGGATCTTCTCATGAAGGGAAACTATGGCTCATGGATTATTCTACGGGCCGTAAAAGATCGTCGTAGTGTGAAAATTCTAGAGCCTATCCTCAAACTAGTCCCAAAACAAAATCAACAGACCATGACAATTATATTCAGCACTGAAGCAATAATTTTATGCACTTAAATACAACAACAACAATAACAACAACATACCCAGTAAAGTCCCACAAGTGGGGTCTGGGGAGGGTAGAATGTACGCAGACCTTACCACTACC
>JAABOM020059029.1:0-13256 GCA_011800125.2 Solanum clarkiae
GGTCATAACATTAGATCCTCAATGATGCACCTATTGATGATCTCTAATCCCTATATCCGCATCATAAAATGATGTAGCACTGAGTGGTATCAGTACATGAAATGTACAATATGAAAAATAGCTAAATAAAATCCAAAACAG
This sequence comes from Solanum clarkiae, assembly GCA_011800125.2. Classification (NCBI taxonomy): domain Eukaryota; kingdom Viridiplantae; phylum Streptophyta; class Magnoliopsida; order Solanales; family Solanaceae; genus Solanum; species Solanum clarkiae. Next base: position 142 of record JAABOM020059029.1, read on the forward strand.
GTCGAATAATATGGAACAACAATTAGCGTAGAAGAATAACAAGTCAACTTGTCAAATATCTATCTAATGTAAGAAAAAAAAGTAGAAAAGTGACCAGTCAATCAATCAAACCTCATCAATCAAATCCGTCTCAACTCAGTAGATCTCAACTCATCTTATCTCATCTCGACTCGGTGTACTCAAGGTGAAAACTTTCTGGGAGTTTCTCTTATTTGACAACAATCACTTATGATGTTAGTGAATGTATAATAATAACGCTAATGTTGCCATAGCCTTTCCATACTTTCCAGGTAGAGAACAAATTGAAACCATAATGTACAAGTCCAAAATGGAGACAACAATCCATATGTCCTCTATTGTTTCAGGGACTTCTAATCAGAGGGGACCTCAATATTATGTGGTGTGATGGTCCTAATCCTCACCTACTCTTGGCTACATAGTTTGATGAGTGTGAGTTGGAATAACTCTTACTCTTTTGGTGCTCGATACTCCTCCCAAGACTCAATGCTCATAAGACAATCCATCCAAATCTAACTATCTCAATCAGCCTTGGTCATAGAGACTCTCATCATCTCATCAATCAACATCTTAATTAATATCTCAATGCTTAGAACAATCATGAGGAATTAATGAAATAGATAAATCATTAGAGTTCATTTATGGAGACTCATGGGACTATCAAATTCTATTAATTCGTCATCATTTTCACATCACAATCACAATCGACATTCTCAATCAAGGCTCTAGACTCAATTCCAATCTTGTTTCATGCATACTTGCAAAGTTAATACAGGTTATGTGCAATATCTTATGAAAAAGTACTCAATTCAAGAAAATGAGTTTATCATGTTCATCAACATATAAAAATACATATAATGAATATAATTTTCAAGAAAATAAACAAGAATCACGTATATAGACTCAAGGACTGTCAACTCTTCTAAGACTATCTATGGGGTACATGAGAGAATAATCTCATGCTTTTAGTTTAGCCTTACATACCTAGGATGAAGCTATCAACAATCAACTTCAAGAATTACCTTTGAATTCTTCAATCTGTGCTTCTCTCTTCTCTTCTCTTTAGCGTTAGTCTTTTAAGTGATTAGAAAAGGACTTAGAATGGGGATTTTTGACACTTTTTATGCTCAAACAACCTATTTTTGATCATGTTTTGAGTCTAGGAGGGTTTGAGAATTGTCCGGAATGCCCCTCATAAAATAAAGAAAAATTTTCAACTCTAGAAAAGTGGGCACACCTGTGTATTTGTTTCAAAAATTTTTCGAACGAGTTTTCCGATCTCTGTTAAAATTTTTTAAAAAATATAAGTGCCTGGACGCAGCAGGGGTGCGATGCGCCTCTATTGCACATCAACACTTGTTTTTGTTTCATATTGAAAAATTATCTTTTGATCCAATGGCTCTAAAAATCGACCGAGACCATTTTCCTACTCAATGTTTCATGTTGATTGCATATCTAGCCTTGGATTTTCAATTGAAGCATAGAAAGACATGTTATTTGTATGTCTCTACTCTAAGGGTATTTTGATAATTTTACTGGGTATTACATCATCTCCCCATTGGGATCATTCATCCTCGAATAATGAATAAGGGTGGATATCGAGGCACGAATGGACTCAAAACCATCTCAACATTCACATCTATCAATCAAACTCTCAAATCTTTCTCAATCATCAATCAACTCTATTCAGACTCATGAATTGACAATCAACTCAAGATAGACAATCAATTTAGTTAAGGGTAAGGAAATTACCTTTAACATTCTAATCATTAGGCACAAATAATGTGGATACTTTTCTTTCATCTCTTCCTTAGCTTCCCATATGGCTTCCTCAATTAATTGATTTCTCCGTACGACTTTGACCGAGACTATCTCTTTGGTTCTTAACTTGCAAACCTGACGATTAAGGATTTCACCAGAATATCTTCGTAGGACAAGTTATCCTTCACTCTAATACTCTCAACAGGGATTACCAAGGCAGGATGTCCCAAGCACTTCTTCAACATCAATACTTGGAATGCTGGATGAATACCGTCTAACTCGAAAGGCAACTCTAACTCATAAGCAACCTTCCCAATCCTCTTCACAATATGATAAGGTCCAATATAGCAAGGAGTCAATTTCCCCTTCTTCCCAAATCTCATGACACCATTCATAGGTGACACTTTCAAGTATATCAAATCATTCAGCTTGAACTCTAAGTCTCTCCTCCTCACATCAGTATAAGATTTCTGACGACTTTGTGGAGTCTTCAACCTCTCTTTAATGGCCTTAACATTCTCCATTGATTGATAGACAAGATTAGGCCCATCAATGCAGCCTCTCCAACCTTGAACCACCCAGTTGGTGATCTACATATCCTCTCATACGAAGATTCGTAAAGATCCATTTGAATGCTCGCATGATAACTATGTTATATGCAAATTTAATCAATGTTAGGTGATCATCCCAATTTCACTTGAAATCAAGAACACAGGCTCTCAGCATATCCTCTAATGTCTGAATCGTATACTCTACCTGGTCATCAGTCTGTGAATGAAAGGCTGTGGTCAGATTCACTTTAGTACCTAATCCTTTCTGGAAGGATCTCCAAAATTGAGAGATGAATTGAGCTCCTTTGTCCGAGATTATGGATAAAGGAACATGATGCAACCTTACAATCTCTTGTATATACAACTTTGCATACTCCTTGAAATACCCCTCAATATAGCTCGGAAAGACCCTATTATTCATTTTTTGAATATCTTAAAATTTTGTGCAGAATTTCACAAATACGACTGCATATTCTTGTTCAAAGGAAACATTGGGGTGGGAGAATAATTACCTATAAGGTATAGGTTGCCTGCATTAGATAAAATAATTTTTTCAGTGGAGTTTCACAAAATAATAGTTGTATGCGCCTAGGTTGCGACGCGGACCTATCGCGACCTAGCTCAAAATTTTTTTTTTCACTTGGGAGCAATTGGTTAATAACTCAATTTCCTATATAGACAGAAAACCCTCATTTGTTAGCCATGTGTCACACTAAAAGCTCTCAAAGATCTCTCAAAATCCTCTCCAAAGCATAATCAACTTTCCCATTAAAATTCAAGAATCTCAAGAACTTGTTTTGGATTTCAAGAATCCAATTCAACCACCAAGTTTTTCTCAAGTACTTCTTCAAGGAAACTCCACTACTAAAGTATGTGGGTCTTCATCCATGGGTCCTTTCACCCATGGAGCCCCAAAACTGCTTTTATTAATTTCTTGATTCTAATGACTAATTCTTTATAGGTATTTTCTATTATCATTCCATTACATGAAATATATTAGAAATTTATTGATTCTTGATTTAATGATGCATGGAATCCTACTAGTGATTGACATTATGATATGCTTATTACATTAAAGCTTTGTAAGCTATGACATCTTGAAAGGCTTGAAAATATTATGAATTTTTTAATGGTTTTCATGACATTCAAAATTGGGGTCTTTTAAGTATATTGTAAGGTTATTTGAATGAATTATTAAATGACTTTAATTTACCTCTCTCATGTTCTTTACTCTTGAATTCTATGATTTTAAGTTTCAATACACATACCAACTATGTTTTGACTAATTTATGTGGAAAATCTCTTATGTGATGAAAGCTTTATGGTAAGACATGTGATTTGTGAATGTTGTTAATATTGAAGGGAGATTAAGCATACTATGAGTTCATGAGAATATTATAAATGTCATGAATGATATGAAACCCTTTATTTCATATTATGATGTGATAGGTTAATGAGCTAGTTTATGATATTCAAAGCTATAAATGTTGTAATACAATGGGATACTATGAAGTTGAGGATTGTGTGAGATGTATTTCATGTTTTCACGTTCATATTTGACAGTTGATATGTACAATTGTGATAGGTTGCTTAAGAATGATTTAACTTAATGATATTCATTATATGACTTGAAGTATGATGTTTAAATAATGAGGAATGAAGGCTTATGAGACATTCGATGTTTATTATGATAAAAAGTTTTCTGTGAATGAATGTTGATGGTAGAGGATCTCCCATCTATTTAATGAATGAATACATTATGGTAGATGATTTCCCAACTAAGGAATGATTAAGGAGCTATCTTATGACTTTGACTCTATGATATCAATGGGTTGAGGATTGGAAAAATTGCCCTCCCGTATGACTTAGAATGATTTTATGAGATAATTTTATGACTTCTAATCTTCTACTCTTTTGAGAGACTACCCAGCACCAAATGAAGTAAAGGCGATTATCCAATTCCTAAAAGGCGAGTATCCTAAATATGAAGGATTGAGGCGAGTACCCGAATCCAAGAACTAGAGGCGAGTACCCGGTTCACATGAGGCTTAGTGGATCCCCTTAGACATTAGGAGGTTCACCTTGGCAAGTGACTTTCCCCTTTCTTCCGATGTAGGAGAAACATCGGAACTCCATGGATTAGCTCACATGGTTTATGTCAGTTATAGTCTCTCTCACTATCCTTTATGAACTCCCAAAAGCTTTATGATATGTGTCACACTTGATCTATGATGTTCTTATATATTCTGATGTTTCTCTCATGTCACTAGGATATTCTCTTATGATGATTTATTATGGTCCCTTCTTATTATGTCCAAATATGCTTTCTACTATTGATGGTGTATCAAATTCATATAACTCATCATTTTACGAGCTCAATTGATTTTATCTCGTATGTTCATGTTCTACTTATGTTCCCAATAGGTTCCATTATAATAAATTAATATGGTTCCTTTATATTATGTCCAAAGGTGATTTAAAGTTCCTACGATTCATTGTTTACAAGTTCAAATGGTATTTTTCCTAAAGGTACATGATGATGTCTACAAGTATGTAAGATTGTCTCCATTATGATTACCAATGTTTCTTGCATAATAAAATAGTCTTTTATGTACGGTGATGTATTGTTCACCCAAGAATATTAATACTTTATTTATGTATGACATCATATATTTCTTACTAATCAATGTTTATATGACTTATCATGTATTTAAGTAAGGGTAAATTTTTTATTTCTCATGTGCATTATTATATGTTCTACAGAGAGAGTAAAATGTCTAAATGATCAGCCATATGTATATTCCAAGTTTATACAATTCGCTTATTCTCGATTGTGTTCATCTATGCATCCTACTGTGTTCTTTCTAAAGTTGTCCTTTATGTTAGCTTGATTGGGTCTTACTAATGCCTTTATAAAAATGTATCATTTTTATAAATATAATTATGAAAATGTACTACTCATGCTTTTAAAATAATTTCCATGATAGAGACTTTGAAAATTGCATGAAAACAATGTTATATTTGCATTATTATTTTAGTAAGGAATTGATAGATGTTCCATTCTATTAATGACTTAGTATGGATCATTTCATTATTTATTTTCATGTCATGCATTGCATACCTACATACTGGTACATTCCAAGTACTGACACATACTTCTATACCTACATGATTTCACCATGTAAGGACTGGTGCTCCTTGATATCCTCTATGTGGCTAGCTTGGATTTATGAAGATTGTATTTGTGGTGAGTCCTCTAGTACGGAGACTATATCCGGTTCTATCTTACTTCTTTTAAGGCTTTATTCCAATTTGGTTTTTACATTGAGGGTGAGCCTTGAACATTTCTTAGCCCCTATTCTATTCACGCTTAGAGGTGTTGTTGGATACTATGCTATGTATCGTTAATTTGATGTTGAGATTTCAAGGAAATTTATCCCTTAGACCTTATCCCTTATATGATAATATTTGGTGCTATTGATAGTAATGGAAAGTGATGAAAGTCCCAAGTTCCTAATTGCCCCCATAGCGTGAGTCATACTTACCGCCCCTTAAGACTTATTTGTTATGTGATCATATTTATCCTCTTTCCTATAATATCCCCATAGCATGAGTCCAAACCCCCGCTTCGCTTAGAAATTATTTGTTATGTGCTTATGTATCTTTTATTGTTTCCGCGAAACCAAGGATGTGCAAATAATATACTAAGAGGCTTGTTTGGGTTGTATAAGGGGCTTCCCATTCACTGTGCCACGTCTAGGCCCTAAGATTAGGTCGTGAAAAGCTTGGTATTAGAGCACTAGGTTTATAAATGGTTCTCAAACATCCAACACACTATGTCGAGTAAAGTCTTGTTCATGGTTGTGAAGCGCGCCATAACTATAGATAGGAGGCTATGAGGCATTTTAGGAAATGTTTCTCTTCATTATGATCTATGTCGTGCCACTAAAAGTACCTAAGGTTATTCCTTTTACTAATGATAGTGGGTAAAGAAGGTTGTTTTAAGTGTGACGAGTTAGGGCACAAGAGAAGGGATTTCCCAGTGTTTGCAAGGAAGGGAGGAGAGAGAGAGAGCTCGTAATACTATGCCAAGTATGTATGCTTCCTTGAATATGGTGATAGTGGGTACTAAGTTGTTTTGTAAGTGGTGATGCTTCGGTTGATATATAGGTAAGTGGTTATGTTGGCATACTGGTAATAATGGTTGTTCATGTTCATTATCATACATCATTTATCTAGGCTTGGCTTGTTACTTATTATACATGCATGCTCATGAAGAGAGTTGACTAAAGTTTCATATGCAATTATGAAAATGTGCTAATCATGCTTTTAAAATAATTTTCATGATAGAGAGTTTGAAAGTTGCAAGGAAACAATGTTTTATTTGCATTATTATTTAAGTAAGGAATTCATAGATGTTCCATTCTATTAATGTTATCTCTAGTCACATTCGGGGACGAATGGTCCCAAGAGGGGGATATTGAAACAACCCTCAATGTAGCTCAGAAAGATCTTGTAATACATTTTTTTTAATATCTTAAAATTCGTGCAAAATTTCACAAATTTGATTTCATATTCTTATTCAGAGGGCAAAATTGGGTGGATAAATGGTTACCTACAAGTATATTGATCGTATCAAAAGATAACTTTTTCAGTGAAATTTTGCAAACCAGTAGTTAGATGCGCCTAGGCCGCGATACGGACCTGTCACAGCCAAGTTCAAAAATTTCCTTTTCACTTGGGAGTAATTGGGTAATAACCTAATTTCCTATATATATGAAAAATCCTCATTCTTTAGCCAGTTTTCATAGCAAAAGCTCTAAAAAATCTCTCAAAATCCTCTCCAAAACATCATCAACTATCGCATTAAAATTCAAGAATCTCAAGAACTTTTTTTGGATTTGAAGAACCTAATTCAACCCTCAAGTTTTCCTCAAGTACTTCTTCAAGAAAACTCTAAGATTAAAGTATGTGATTCTTCATCCATGGGTCCTTTCACCCATGGAGCCTCAAAACTATTTTTATCAACTCGATTCTAATGACTAATTCGTTATGGGTATTTTCTATCATCACTCCATTATGTGAAATATGTTGAAAATTTATTGATTCTTGATTTATTGATGCATGAAATCCTATGAATGATTGATATTATGATATGTTTATTATATTTAAGCTTTGTAAGCTATGAAATCTTGAAAGACGTGAAAATATTATGAATTTTTGAATAGTTTTCATGACGCCCAAATTGGGATTTTTCAAGTATTTTGTTGGCTTGTTTGCATGACTTTTTAAATGACGTTAATTTACCCCCCCTCATGTTCCTTAATCTTCAATTCTATGAATTCAAGTTTAAATTCCTATATCCACCATGTTTTGACTAAGTTATGTGGCAAATCTCCTATGTGATGAAGGTTTTACGGTAAGCCGCGTGATTTATGAATATTGTTAATGTTGTAGGGAGATTAAGCATACTATGAGTTCATGAGAATGTTATCAATGTTATGAATGATATGAAATCCTTTGTTTGATATTATGATGTGATGGTTTGATGAGCTAGTTTATGATATTCAAATCTATAAATGTTGTAATACCATGAGATACTATGAAGTTGAGGATTGTATGAGATAAATTTCATGTTTCCACATCCATGTTTTAAAGTTGATACGTACGGTTGCAATAGGTTGTTTAAGAATGATTTTACTTGATGATATTCGTTATATAACTTGAAGTATGATATCTAAATAATGAGAAATGAAGGCTTATGAGACATTCTATGTTTAGTATTGACTTAGGAAAAGTTTCCTAAGAATGAATATTGATGGTAGAGGATCTCCCATATATTAATGAATGAATGTTGATGGTAGTGGATCTCCCATTTATTTAATGAATGAATGTATTATGGTGGAAGATCTCTCATCTAAGGAATGATTCAAGAGCTATCTTATGACTTTGAATTTATGATATTAATGGGTTGGGGATTGGAAAAGTTGCCCTCCCACATGACTTGGAATGATTTTATTATATAATTATCTGATTATAATCATCTACTCTTGTGAGAGACTACATAGAACTGAATAGACTAGAGGTAATTATCCAAGTACTAAAACTCCGTGCCACTGTAGGAAGGGGGTTAGAGGCAATTATCTACTCCCTGAGAGGAGAGTACCCTAAATATGAGGGTTTGAGGTGAATATCGCAGTCCGGGCTTAAGGCGAGTACCCGAGTCCTATAACTAGAGGTGAGTACCCTGTTCACATGAGGCTTAGTAGATCCCCTTAGGCATTATGAGGTTCTCCTTGGCAAGTGACTTCCTTCTTTCTTCCGGTGTAGGGAAAACACTGGGACTCCATGAATCACCTCACATGGTTTATGTCGGTTATGGTCTCTCTCACTATCCTTTATGAACTCCCCAAGACTTTATGTTATATGTCACTTTTGATCTATGATTTTCTTTTATGTGCTCATGTTCCTCTCATGTCCCCAAGGTATTCTCTTATGATGATTTGTGATGGTCCCTTCTTATTATGTCCAAATATGCTTACTACTATTTATGGTGTATTGAATTCATGTAACTCATCATTTTACGAACTAAAATGATTCTATTTCATATCTTCAAGTTCTCCTCATGTTCCCAATAGGCCCCCTTATGATAAATTAATATGGTTCCTTAATGTCATGTCCAAAGGTGATTTAATGTTTCTATGATTCATTGTTTCACAAGTTCAAATGGTATTTCTCCTAAAGATACATGATGATGTCTACAAGTGTGTAAGTTTCACGATCCATGCCTAGGGCCTAGACGTGACACGGTGAATGGGAAATCCGAAGGGACCCCAATCAATCCTCTTAACATATCATTATATATCCTTGGTCATAGAAACAATAAATTAACAACAATAGATTGAAAAAGGGGTAATACGGGGCTAAGGGACATCTTTCATATCATAAAACATCAAAAGAGTCAAGAGACTCAAAGCTCATAGCATCATTACATAACTTGTCCAACAACACCTCTAAACATAGAAATTAACAGGGGCCAAGACAAGCAACCGGGTTCACCCTAATAGTCAATGCATACAATAAAGAAAAGAGAGTCTATACATAGCATTAATCAAGAGAAGTATGTCCTTGAAGTTTAGGTCTCACCAACTTGCTTTGAGAGATATCGCTCTAGCCACGTAGAGGAGTAGGATGATCAAGTGGCACTTCGGTTCCAACATGGTAACTTTATGTAGGCATAGAATATGCATTAGTACATCTGGACATACTAAGTATATAGGTCCAATGCAATAATAGATAGGCAACATAATCAAAATGCATAGTTAGGCAATAAATGAACATATAACAATATGACATGCATGAATGATACTTGAAGTAAAAACATGGTTATATATATAATATATTACATGTGTAGAAATAGACCATCATCATAGACCAAGTAACTTAGTACTTGGAATCTAAGGTAGAACACCACCTAGAAGTGATTGAGAAATCAACCCCTCAATTAGTTGATGGACGTGACTACCATCTATCGAAGTGATTGAGGTATCAACCACTCAATTGGTTGATGGCTTACCACCCCCATCCAAGTGAATTAAGGTATCCCTTAATTGGTTGACGGACATGACCACCCTCCATCGGATGTGATTGAGGTATCAACCCCTCAATTGGTTGATGGCTTACCACCCCCATCCGATGTGATTGAGGCATCACCCCTCAATTGGCTGTGGTTAACTCACAACATGATAGATGATTTTCATGAAATCCTTACATACATATCATCCTTTCATCATCATAAAGTCACTTAACTCATATGCCATGCATTAGGCCTTCAACAACTCAAGGCACATTAACCAAACATTTTATCAAACACTTGGTAGGTGTGCAATGCTAGTGTAAAATCATGCAATTCAAGAGTGAAATCATGCAAGTAAATTCAATGTAAAATGACCCAGCAACACTTGGTAATATCCTCATGCAATAGACATCAAAAAACCCTCATCAAATCTCAAGATAGATCAAAGATTCATAGCTCAAAACATATTTAAACAGTCATACTTTTACAAAAGCCCAACATAGTTCATAGTCAAATTCATAATAGAAGACCCATAAGTAAAATCAATTCAGAAACATGTAATTTAGGTAAAAAGGAAGCTTGGGCACCTTGGGTGAGAGGACACAATGGTTGATATCCATATACCTTGTCTTTGGAGAATTCCTTAATGAAGATTGAGATGGGAACTTGAAGTTTGATTGAAATCCTTAAGATCCGGAAAGAGATTTGACACTTGAATTTTGGTTGAAATATTTGTCTAACTGTTTGAGAGGAGTATTTGGGAATGTCTTGTATGATATGAAGGTAAACTATGGCTAAGTATAGGTATTTTCATGCATAGGAAGACTTAGTCCCAAGGCCTCAAAGCCTTGGAGTGAGTAACAAAAACTGGGCAAAAATAACACGGGGGCGCTAACTCTCTTTGGAAATTGCATTCTTGGAAAATTAAATTGTGATTCGATCGTTCTTAACTCAGGTTTGGACCTATTTACCACTCAATATTTCCCTTTGATCAAGAATATGAAGTCAAATTTTTTATATCACGCATGAATTTTGAGATATATGAAAATTATGATTCCGGGCACTTCCGAGGCACATTTTCGGGCACTTTTAGGGTCGTTTCAATATCTCCCCTGTGGGGACATTCGTCCCCGAATGTCAAAGAAATATATATAAAATGATTAATCATGAAGAAATCAGCCCCAACAAGAATGTAATAATGGACTTAAACATCATTTCATAATCTCAACACAAGTGGTAAAATTGCCATTAACTTGTCAACATAAATATAAATGCATGCAAATGATATATAGGACTGATACATGAGATATGAGATCACATAGAAGGCTTAGTATTAGTACATTAGAATTGAGTAGAATGGAAGAGATACGTATGTAACACCCCACACCTTACCGTACTAATACTATACAAATGAAATATGACATGATTTGGTTAAACTAGCGCATGTTTCCAAAAGTGTTTGAATCTCGCGTTAATGGGCTATATGTGTGTCTAGCGCTTAAGAGGGTCGAGTGTATACATTTTTTTTGTCAAAGTGAGGGGATTATGGACTTAAAATGAAGTGAGAGAATTGAGGTGTTTGTAGGACTTAGGAAGCAAGTAGGTGAGTCAGCTACTTACTTAGCTTAAATTGCTAATTAAACGGAGACGAGACTCGGCATCGAAATTGTCCAAGTTTGATTTTGAATAAAATCTGTATTAAGGGTGTAACTTTGGCCCATCCTTTAGCATCCTAAAAGGACTATATTATCAGCCCAAGAAGGATATAAAGAGAGCCCAAGACCATCACAATATTCTTAGCAAGTTAGGCCCAATTAATTAAGAAGAGGAAATCTGAAAAATGGGCAGCAAAGGCCCATGTATTTGGAGCTCCAAAAGGCCTAAGTGAATTGAGAAAGGAGCTGCATCACCTACTTGGTGATGTAATGCTTATGTAGCCTTAGTAAGTCGGCCAAGTATCAATTTAAAAAGGGCCTAAAGCAGCTCCCACAAGTCACTATTATCTTGAACACAAAAAAAACAAAAAATCAGTTTTGTCTCCAACTTTTCTCTCAACGTGTATTCACTTGCAAATCAATAAAAAGAGAACTTCTAGGGTTCTTATACAATCCCTACACCTTGAATTAAGTGGTAAGTAGGTTTGTACATGTGTGTATTATGGTTTTATCATGAAAAACAAGAGATAGAAGCTAGTTACACTTGCTGAAATTATTGGACAGATTTTGTGCAGAAAGGTGCTGCACCTATTCCTTTTGTTTTGGTGACTTCTCTATGGTTTGTGAGTTGCATTATGAAGGGAAATTGGTTTTATTAGCATGGGTTGAGTTATAAACACCACCCTAAAGTTGCTGCCCTGCTTTTGGTTTCATTTAACGCGCACATTTTACCGAGTTATCTTAAGCGTTATGTTGATTGGAATTGCAGGCTGTAGTGTGTAGAGCTATTAGCTCACATCCTTCATGAATTCTTAAGTGATGTTATAGTACTATTTTAGGTCTGTTTATATGTGTAAATGTTGCTGGAATAGTTTGGTTAAATTTGGAATAAGTTTGGAGTTGTCGATGTCGAAAGGTAGCGAAAAAAGGTAACATTATGCTGTCCGTTTTTAGATTGCATGAAATTGTCATGTGTTGTGCTTTGTGGGCTGTTGTAAGGCCGTTATAGACTTAAAATAGGCTGTACATGATGTGTAAATGTTAATGCGTATGAGAAAATACGATTAAGGAGCGGAAAGGTTAAAGGAATATGCCCGGGTTATGAAAACCCGCTTGCTGCCCGTGTATTGTTTTCTTATGTAATTGGATTGCCAAGGTGTATCTATCGGCTTTTGATGCTAGTTTTATCCCTTACTATGTTGTAGATAAGTATATGGAGGAAGTAAAGGTTATCTTGAGATAGTAACAGGGTCCGACGGTGAGGTATGTAAGGTTATTTGAATTTGTATCATTTGGCATGAAACATAGATCTGTCCTTGGCACATAAAGGCACTTACCAACTCCGACACAACTATTAACTGTGTCTCCACTCTTTGTCATGTTCATATGATTCCATAAATAGTCACTTTAAAATCTGGTTACATACATGTATACCATGATACGTGAGTTCTTGTTGCCAAATAAAGTTCACAAGTTATACCATTTCATAAGCATTTCATTGTTTATCCAATGTACTCTTTTATTTGTCATATTGTCTTGTATGAATATCTACAT
>JAABOM020059030.1:0-13256 GCA_011800125.2 Solanum clarkiae
AGCAAGTTATGTGGACAGTGTTTGCCAAAAAGCAAACTAAATGCATCTTTCAGAACCCAAAGACCATCGCCAAAGCATATTAACAAACTGAAAATTGAACATTACGGCATAAATCATTTCAACACTAAGTTGATTTTTAGCAATTTGTTAGTGAATCAGGACGAAAGTAACAACATCACAAGCACAGTTTATCATAGTTGATATCAAAACCAATAGTCAACAACAGCAGCAAAATACAACACACATCCAGCCAGAACCATCAACAAACCAATAATAGTATGCTTCCCGTCAGGATAAACAAGATGCGAACATGAATAATATTGAAATAATTTTAGTAATCACATTCGAACATAATGCATGAAACTCGAAATAAGAGAACAGGGTCAGAACGTTACCTTTGTCGGAGCAGCGAAACTGAGCTCGAAGCTTCGATACCACCAAAGGGATTCTGCCTGCGTTTTCTCTGTTCGAAACCAACGGTTTCAGCTTCGAAATTTTGCGAGCTTTCTCCAACCTACCTCAATTCGTTCAACAAGATCTTAAAGATTGCTATCGAATTTTTAGGGAATTTCAGATTACTGTGGTTGCCTATGGTTGTTCACCGTCACCCTCTTTTTTCTTCTCCTTTTTTTTTCTTTTCCCCCGTTCTCTGTTCCCCTCCCCGTCTTTAAAATCGAAGAAGGGAAGCCTCAATAGCTCTCCCTCATCAATGCAACCGCCATATTTGGGAAAGGGGCGTCGGGTTTTGGGAAAGGGGAAAACGCCGGGGAATGGAGAAGGAATTTTTGAGAAAATGGCGAGGTATGGGGAAGGGGAAAGGGTGCATGCGGGGTGTATGGCGAACGGAAGAAAGTTTTGGGGGATGGGGTGCGGCGGCTTAGGGTTTGGGGTTGGGGCGGCTTAGGGTTTGTTGAGGGATTGAATGAAGAAGAAAGAAGAAAAGGGGGCGGGGTGAGGGGATATAAAGGGGCGCGTGTACTACACACGCCCGTGTTAAAAAAAATAATTTTTTTATTTTTTTATAATAATTGTCCAAAAAATTGTTTAAACAAAAATATATAAATAAAGTCAGATGACTAATTTGACACCGTGGAGGATAAAAATTGGAAGTCAACAATATATATATATATATATATATATATATATATATATATAATAAATAGAAAATCACCCTGCCCAAACTAAAGAGAGGAAAATAATCCATAAATATCACCGAACTTTATCATTAACTTGAAATTGAAGTTAATATCTTTCAATAATGGCAGCCAAAAGTAAAAATAAAGCTAATATTTTCAGCAATAACAACTAAAAATTGAAAAAAATTTATTTTTCAATTATAGTTTCAAGATCCATACGTTTCACCAATGAGGTTTATGTCTACATCAGTAATAAAAATTTGATGCAACTTTGTTGAATTTCAGGTGATTCGTTAGTTGATGATTTATAATTGTCATACAAAAAAATATCTTTTAATATTAAAAAAATAGATAAATTTTAAGCGAGATTGACGAGGTGTGTGCAATGCACTTTTTGTTGTCAGATTGATATTATAATATGAGAGTGATACTAAATTTACTTATAAAATAAGTTTAATTTGCTAAATATAAAAATAATTTTATATGTTTTCTCAAAGAAAAAATCACATTGTATTATATTTAAGATCCAAATCTATAATACGTAATATACTATTGTTTAAATTTCTCAAGAAAAATTTATTTCTTGAGAAAATCTCTCTTTCTTTAAAAGAGTCACCATTATTGATGGTTTGAGAAAATTTTATTTTTTATGGTGTATATATAACAGCTTATCAATCAAATAAATAAATAATTTAATATTAGCACCCATATCAATTAATAATTACACAATACCAATTTATATTTCATAACACTAAAAATCAATATTTCACATACATTCTTGCTATACATTAAGCAATAATGTTATTCACTAATATATATTTTTTGATTGCAAAATATCAGTTTATCTGCAATTATATAAAGTTTGAATTTTTACAGAAAAATAGGATTATTAACTACAAAGTATCAATTTATCTTTATTATACTAATTTACACACTTTAAAACTTATGAAGGAAAATATTTTCTGAAAATTATTTTTTTTTAATTTCCTCATGTTAGTTAATCTTATGGAAAATATTTTCTAAATTAACTTATTTTTCTCTAATTTATGAAAAGTTATAATTTCTTCCAAAAACTAAGAAAAATATTTTTCAAAATCCTTTTCTAACCTCAAATTACAATGTTTGTTTCCTTACCCCGCCCCTACCACAACCCCCTCTCCCACAAAAAATTAAAATTTTAATTTTTAGAAAATAAAATTAAAAATTTATTTTTTTACCCCATCACTATCCCGACTCATCTATCTCCAAAAAATTTTAAAAATTTATTTTTTTCCGCCACTCCCTTTGGAGCTTCTACCAAACCTCCTTCCCCCCAAAAAAGAATTAAAATTATTTTTTAAAAATATTTTAGATTTTTAAAAATTCATTTTTCTTTACCCCTCCCTTCCCGCCATAAATTTTTTTAAATTTTATTTTTTTTCCTCCACCCCTTCCTTAACCCCCCCCCCAGAAAAGTATATACACACACACAAACAAATTTAAATTTCTTTTTGAAAAATATTTAATATTTAAAACAATTTTATTTTATTTATCCCATCCCTACCTGCTTCACCATCACCCCCTCCAAAAAATATTTAAAGTGTATTGTTTTAAAAAAAAATATTTTATTTGAAAAGTTTTTTTCTCAACCCCCTACTTCGACCCCTCTTTATGCCCCTAACCCGTCAGCACTCCCACCCCTAGCCACCGCAAAATTTCTTTTAAAAATATTTCAAATTTTAAATTTTTTATGCCATTCCTACCTTGGCCCCTACACGACACACAAAGAAGAATTTAAAAAAGTATTGCTCAAAAATATTTTAATTTTTTAAAATTTTATTTTTTTTATCCTCCCTAAGCCGACCCTCCCCTCTTCTCCCCTCCCTTCACAAAAAAATTAAAAAAATATTTAAAGTATTTAAAATTTTATTTTTAATGCCCCGCTTCCAGCCATCTTCCATCCCTCTCCTCCAAAAAAATTTAAAATTTATTTCTTAAAAAATATTTTATATTTTGAATGGTTTTTACCCCGACCCCTACTCTCTCAAAAAAATTTTAAAAACCAAATTTAAATTTGAACGTGTCACGTTCTAAGAGGGTAACCTAGGCATGGTCGACACTCAGAAACCATTGATAGCTCCCAAACAAATCACTCGGTCTCATAGCTCACTAATTAGTGGAAGACTTAATAGAATCAAGAAATACTCATGTTAGCTTTTAATAAATAAGTAACTCAAGTATAACGCAAATAGTAACTCTATATCAATAATGAATAGGTTTCAAAAACAGACTCCAAAGTATATCATCCAACTCAGTCTATAAAGTTTCTATCAACTATCAAGAATGTATCAAGATAATCTTAAGGCTACCTCAAAACTATGAAAAGAAAGACATAAACTAAAATAAAAGATATCCTCTGAAATACTAGGATGTCTCACCAAAACTCTGGTAATACTAGGAATCTTCAATGGATTGTCTACTGAGGATCTCTATTATCTATATCTGCATCTTTTCATCATGAAAAGATACAATGTCGAATGACATATATACATGGAATGTATGGTATGTAATATAGTTGAGTAGAACAATATGCATCAAAGGTACTCAAAGAAAGAATTAGCTCGACTCGATCAACATCAATATGATATGAAAGTTTAAGATAGTATAAACAATGTTCTCATCAATATTCAATAAAAATATGCAACTCAATAATAAAATAATACAATTATTTTGAGGAGTTTCTATGACTGACAACTATCACTATATGAGCAAATGATGATACAACGAACTACTGTCATCGCCAGACATCTATTACTTGCCAGAGTAAGGACAAAACATCAATGGATCGATTAAAAGTCCTCTTTTGGAACAATAGAGATATGGCATGTCACGTCTCGTGATGATACCCTAGACGTGGCTGGCACCCAGAGACTGTTGCTAGTTTCCAAGTGAACCACTTGGCCTCACCACATTCATCCAATCATTAAACTCTACTAATCAGCGGAAGATAAAAGAAAAGTAAATGGGCATATCTCGTCATCTAGTCTCAAAATAATATTATAAATAAAGAGGCCAGTAGAAAGAACTAGCTCACAATCTTAACAATCAACATCCGACTCTAGTCTATGAAGCCTCTATCACTATCAAGCCAATGACAGATCCATGGCTACCTCAAATCAAAAATAAGCTATCAAGTTTAACTCTATAAGCAAGATGAAATAAAAGTAATGAATCCTTCGAAGTAGGGGAGGCTCACTAATCAGCTGAACGTCCTAGATCCTCAATGATACGCCTATTGATGATCTCTAATCCTTGTATTTGCATCAAAAAATGATGCAGCGCCAAGTGACATCAGTACATGGAATGTACGATATGTAAAATAGTTGAATGAAACAGAAACAAGTAGAATAATATGAAACAATCATCAACTCAGAATAGTAACCAATTAACCTGTCAAATGTCTATCTAAAGCAAGAACAAAGAGTAGACAAGTGACCCATCAACTAATCAAACCTCATTAATCAAATCAAATTCAACTCAATAGAACTCAACTCAATTCATCTCATCTCGACTCAGAGTACTCAAGGTAGGAATTTTCTGGGAGTTTCTCTTATCCGACAACAATTACTTATGAGCCAGTGATTGTACAACAATCACGCTGATGTTGCCACATCCATTTCGTACTTGCCAGGCAGAGAAGAAATCAAAATCATAATAGATAAGTCCAAGATGGAGACGACAGTCTACAAGTCCTCTATTGTTTCAGGTACTTCTAATCAGAGGGAACCTTAACATAATGTAATGTGATGGTCCTAATTCTCACCTACGCTTGGCTATGTAGTTTGGCGAGTGCGAGTTGGAATAACTCTTACTCTTTCGATGCTCGATACTCCTCCCAAGACTCAATGTTCATAAGACAATCCATCCCAATCAAACTATCTCAATCAGCCTCGTGGAGACACTCATCATTCAATCAATCTCATAGAGACTCTCATCATCTCATCAATTAAATTCTCAATCAATAGCTCAAGGCTTAGAACAATCATTAGGAACAATTGAATAGACAAATCATTATAGTTTATTTATGGAGACTCATGGACCATCAAGTACTATCAACCTATCATCATTCTCATCTCACAATCACGATCACAATAACATTCTCAATCAAGGCTCTAGACTCAATCTCTATCTTTATTCATGCATGTTTTCAAAAATTAACATATAGAATTTATGTAATATCTCATGAAAAGTAATTAATTCAGGAAAATAATTTTATGATGATCATCAACATATGAAAAATACATATAATAAATATAATTTTTAAGAAAATAACCAAGAATCCTGTATGTAGACTCATGAACTTTCAAATTTTTTCTAAGACCATCTATGGGGCCACGAAAGAATAATCTCATGCTTTTAGTTTAACCTTACGTACCTGGGGTGAAGCTATCAACAATTAACCTTCAAGAATTCTCCCTTGAACTCTTCAATTCTCACGCTTTTCTTTCTTCTCTCAAGCCCTAGTCTTTTCAAGTACTTAGAAAGGACTTAGAATGAGATTTTAGACCCTCCTTTTATACTCAAAACGACCTATTTTAATCGTGTATTGAGTTTAAGAGGGGTTGAAAATTATCCAAAATGTCCCTCACGAATTTTAGAAAAATTTCAGTTCGGGATAGCCATTTTGCAACGTGGGCGCGCATAGGTGTATTTTTTTTCAAAAATTTTCCAAACGAAATTTCCAATTTCGTTGAAAAAAATAAAAAAATAAGTCTAACTACGCTACAGAGGCGTGACGTGCCTCTGTCACATACTCACACTGTTTTTTATTTTTGAACCAAAAAATTATCTTTTGATCTGGTCGCTTTAAAAATCAGCCGAGACCTTTTTCCCGCTCAATTTTTCATGCTGATCCCATATGCGGCCTCGGATTTGCAAGCGGAGTATGGAAAGATGTGTTATGCGCACGTCTCTTCTCTAGGAGTATTTTGGTAAATTTAACCAGATGTTACATGGCCCCTGCCTTATGTCGGCTACATAGTTTACATAGGTTAAGTTAATTATACTCTTAGCCAAATCGATGCTAATACTACTCTCAAAATATTTGTTCATATTATTATCTCATTTAGTCTTAGTGGACTTTAAAATAAAATATGATGTTCCTAAAAAACAATCCCTATACCTCGATGAGGTAGTGGTAAGGTGTGCGTACATTCTACCCTCTCCAGACCTACTTGTGGGATTCCACTAGGTATGTTGTTGTTGTTGTTGGACTTTAAAATAAAATGTCAGTCTCATATGGAAACATCATTATCATCTTTCATTGAAATTATGCTTTAAAAATAATTTACATCATCACAAAATTCTTACTCAAACATCATCAAACTTAATGTTCAACTCATTAAAATATGCACTAACTCAATTATCAAATAATGGATTGAAAAGTCATGATCATCAACTCAATTTGGGTTCAGGACAAAATAACCATGAACATCAATTTTAATAATAAAATAATAATAATTTTAATGCATAGCTATATAGAACTCAATAAAAAACGTTAACTCGGTTGAAATTCAAAAATTAAGTTTTGACTCAACTCAATACTCAATTAAAAAGAAAACATAGATGTTAGGTGCGTTGACGAACTCGATACAATGTTACAATAGTCTTACATACCTGAAAAGATTGAAACTTTACTCAAAATTGAAAGATTTTGATAAAATTAGTTGAACCCTAGCTACTTGTAATGACCTTTGCGGTTATTTTTGAATTTATTTGTGAAAATTATTATTTTTTCCTTTCGTAAGTTGCTTTGAACCTATTGTGAACTATCTGTGCTGTTGGAACTGAGCACATATGTTTTAAAAGTAGAAAAAATGAGTTTGACATTTTTGAAAGCTTAAGTTGTTGAAAAAGTGAGTTCTTGTACCATTCAGTGTTTCAAATGTCAGAATGGAAATTCATTGACCCCATCAGCTCTAGATTGGTCTAGGAGAAGTTACAAAACTAAATTTGGAGTTTAAATAGAGGTTTTGTATCCAAAATTACATTTTCAGTTGATTTCGGAGGCTAGCTTGACTTTGGTCAATATTCGAAGTTCTAAAGTTCAAATTAAAATTCTGACAGTTCCTGTAGTTTTGGATGGTGAAACTAACACTAGAAATAATCTTATTGTAATTTTTGAAGTTTTTGAGGGCAGCTTGGGTATTTTGAGTTTCAACAAGTTTTATCGGGTTAGGTCAAGTACACCTTAGACTCGAATTCTGATAATTATTTACCATATAGATACATTTTTGGTAGTTTGTGCATATTGAGTTCCAAATAGACCCTGAGGGTCCATTCTGAGGATTTGCAAGAGCTGATTTTTTGGAATATGTAGCATGCTAAAACATCCTAAGCATTCGCGGGATTAGGCGCGGCGTTAGCGGAGGTCTATGCGCCTTAAGCTCCACGTTCACGGGAGACTTCTCCTCATCCGAGGAGGTCCATCTTATTCTACTCCGCATTCGCGGATGGCTCCCCCGTATTCACGAATTGTTTGCACATGTGAAAACTCCAGGTTCGAGAACTCATTCCGCGTTCGTGGAGTACGTTTTATGTCTGAACAATTTTAAATCATATATCACCATTTTCACCCATTTTATTTTACATTTTTCAATCTTTCTTGGGCGAGTTTTGAAGAGGATTTTCGTGAGAAACTTTTGGGTAAGTATTTCTGACCTCAGCTTTAATGATTTTCTTTACTTTTCTCTTGATTTTGTCTTAAATTTCTTGATTTTGAATGTTTAAAATTGGATTTTTCATGTCGTTGTTTTGGAAACTTTAATTGATAATTTTTCATTCAATTTACGCTCAATTTCAGTGGGGTTTTCACCCATAACTTCTCTTTTTGTGTATAATCATAATTTCTTGTTTATTTCCAGATTCATGAATCTCAAATTTTAGTTTTAATTTTGACCAGTTTGCCCCTGGATCTAATTTGTTTCAATATAGGTATCAAAATTCATCTTTTGACACGTATTATCTATTCTTGATAGTGGTTCGTTGATTCGAATGCATTTTTTTAGGCTTGTAGTATCTGGAATCTTGGTTCGAGTGCGTTTTGGCATCGACAGATTCGGCTAACCTTTTTAGGACTAGATTCGAATTATTGAATTTGACACATGTTCGGCTAACCTTTTTAGGATTAGGTTCGAGTTATTGGATTTTTTTATATGATAATAGTAAGAATTGGTTTGTTTCATGAGAATTGGATTGATTTAGTGATATGTTGGTGAAGTGTGATATCAGTTGTATTAGAATTCTAGTGAATTGTGAAATTGTTGACAAATTGAGATATATCCTTGATATTTGAGGTACTTTTGGATGTTATTGTGATAATATAAGACTTGTGATATCATTCTATAAACATTGTGGTAATTGATGGTATTTGAGATACTTTTTGGGACTCATGTGCATATTTTGGGACTTGCGAAGTCCTGTGTCATTGGTATATTTGATTATTGGTGAAATGTGGTGATTTGAGACATGTTGATGTCTTATGGTACCAATTGAGGCACTTGGAATTTCCTTTCGGATTCTATGATTATCATTTGTCGATTATCTTATTATATTGTAGTCATATACATCGATTTGTAGTATTGACACACATTCCTTCCAGTTGCATTTGTACCACTCCTTGACCACGGGCAGATGGAAAGGTTAAGATATTATGACACCTTTTTAAAATTCCTTGGCCATGATAGCTGGCAAGGTGAAGATTGTACCACTTTTTAAAACCTTGTGACCATGGGCAGGTGGCAAGGTTGAGATATTATGACACCCTTTGACCAGTGGAAGGTGGCAAAGTTGAGAGATTTTTGTTTATGGTCTAATGAGATCCCCATAGGTTCTACCTGGTAGCCTTAGCTCGGTAGATGTGTACACACTGCCTGTGTAATAGTCATGATTCCACCTCATGCATTGCATCCATTCATTTCATTTGCACTGCACCATGATTATATTTGATCTCTTTATCTGTTCTAGTTTATTCTGCTTATGGATTTTTGAGACGAGGGTTCCTAGGAAACAACCTCTCTACATCTATGAGGTAGTAGTAAGGTCTGCATACATTCTATCCTCCCCGAACCCTACTTGTGAAATTCCACTGGGTATGTTGTTATTATTGTTGTTGTTGTTGTTTATCTGTTCTTATGTATAATTATATACTAACCTTTTCATTGCAGGTAAGAGGGTTCTTAGTTATTACATACTTATCCGATTTCTCCTACCCAGTCAGTTGAACCTACTAGCTACATTTCGGTCTATTCACCCCTATTATGTTCCCTCCTTGCAGACCAAGCAGAGGGACTCCCTCATGGTATTTGAGTCATTCCAGCGGATTTTTCTTATCTTTTTCCAGATCATAGAGGTGAGGCTCTGATTTTGAGTCGTCATTGTACTGTTGAGACATTTCTTTTGTTATTTCTTTCATATCAGACTTTGTATTTTCTTTATCAGGCAACTTTAATTTACTCTTTCGTACTTTTAGATGCTTTTGTACTCATGACTCCAGGTTTTGAGAAATTAAGTTAAGTGTTGTGGTTGTTTTAATTTGGTACTTCCTTCTTTAATTGCAATTCGATTTGGGGTCGTGACAAGTTTGATATCAAAGTTCTAGGTTTGTTGAGCTCATGAGTCAAGAGGGGAGTGTCCGGTAGAGTCTTGCGGATCGATATGTAGACGTCCATACCCATCTTCGTGAGACTACAGGGCACTTGATAGGAAAAGTTTTAGTCTTATTTCCATTTGTGCGTTTCTTCATATCAATTGTTTTGAATGTATCTAAGTATCTATTGAATTAAATTAAAAATTTGTGCTTTCAATCAGAATAACCTATTAAATTAGAATTCACACATTATATGACATGTTTCTTAATGTGAATTTCTCAATAGAATTTTCTATTCTCAAGAATTCGAACCCAAAATCTCTAATTAAAAATGAAAAGATTTTTAACTATCCCATCGTAACAAATGTTGATAACAAATATTTTGTATTCTCTTGCATGTAAGTCTCAAACAAATTTTGGTTTTTTTAAAATTAATTTGACTATCAATCTATTGAGAATTAACAATTCGTGAGACTAAATGGACCTTGTGTAAATAATAATGTACTCATTGTAATTTAGATCGGTAGAATATGTTATATATAATTTTACTTTTATCTTATTATAATAGAGAAATTATTTTCGATAAAACGATGCTACAACTTCACATTTTGAAAATATTAATTATCAAATATCAACTATATATATTTCTGGTGAACAATAATTTTCATTTATATATATCCAATATTTAGCTCCATACTAAAATAAATTGAATTTGTGAACTTGAACTACTTTTTTTGTCCATTCTCATAGATCTAGTTTCTTCTTATTTTTTTCATTGATTGCCAAACAAATATTGTCATTAAATAAGATTGCTCTATTGGTGCAATTTTTAATAGTTCCAAAAATATGAGGACTTCAATCTTTCTTCTTTCTACATGCATTTCTTTTGTACAATAAATTTGTCCCCCCAATAGTACAATATATATATTTTTGTTTCCCAACATTTTACCCATCTCATCCTCCAACCTCCACCATCATGTTGTACAATATAGTCTTTAATTTCATTTTTATTTGTTATTTAAATTAGAGGTAGACAAAGTGAAAATGAGTGGGAATTACAAGATGAAAAAGCAAATTTTCACCTTAAATTTCAGGACTCTACGAGATGAGTCCTAAGTCAGTTAGAATTTCTTGGAGATTACTCTGTCTTAAACTCTAATTCATGTTTATATAAATGGTATCATATTCATTTGAAAAGACATCTTACACATTCCACAAACTCTTGAAATATTCATAAAGAGATTAAAATATATTAGACTCTTCTTGAGAATCAAATGCTTCAATAAGATCCACACAATTCTTTCATGGAGATCAAATCCAAATCATCCTAGTCAAGATATACACCACTAACGGTCCTCAAATCACAAAGAAACTAGAGAAGAATCAAGGGAGAAACAGATTTCTACGCACATTGTTTATGAATAGAATTATGTCTCTTCATATTTGACTGGTGATTATAATTTATTTTGTATCGCAAACACTCACTAAGAATGATGAAAGTTTAGTTAGCCAACTAAATGAGCTATTAAAATTCATATAGTCACTTCCTATTAAATATATCTACATCAACTATCAATATTACTTATTGAGGTGAAAAAAACATATAACAAGAAAATGAAGACACTTCAATTTAATTATTTGCATGAATTATACGGCATTCAATAGCACTTCACCAGATTGATAAAATAGACAGATTATGCACTTTTTTATCAGTATTGACTTAATTTCACGCGTAGTTAATAAAATAAAAAAATATTTTTGAATGTTAAATTAATAAAATATCACTTAGTTTTATATGACCACTGAATTTTACTCACCGTAGAGATAAAGCAAGTAAATCAAGACCATTTTAATGATAAAGTGAGTAAAAATTTGCAAGTATATACAGTTATTATAAGGTCCAATTACTTTAATTGATATGAAAAAAAAAACTCCCTCTGTTTTGATTTGTTTATCTAATTTAAATTTGACATAAAGTGTAAAAAAATAAAAGGAGTTTTGAATCTTGTAGTTTTAAACTAAAGGTATGTAAAATCAATTTAATCTTGTGATTTTAAATATGTTACGTAAAAAAATTAGCATTAAAAAGAAAGGCCCATTTTTTAAAACAAGCTAAAAAGAGAAGTAAGACAAATAAATTAGAATAATATTTAATTTCACAAACAGACTAAAAGAAAAATAAGAAAAATAAATAAAAAATATAGTGTCGTTGTATGACTTTTTACTATAAAATAAGGGGCAAATTTCAAGTACTTCAAATGAAAAAGGAAAATCATTTGATGACTTCACTATTATAGATCCAAAGACATATCTAGCTTGTACCTATGAGTTATACATATGTGTGTGAATTAAAAAGTTCAATGAATATTTATGAATGTTGTATGATAATATTTGTTTGTGCTGAATATTTATACCTAACCAAATAAATAATCTTAAAAGCTGATAAATCAAAATAAAAATGTATGTATATCACGTAATAATAGAATTAATTAATTAAAAAAATATAAATATATAAGATATATGTCTTACATTCACTTATTTAATTGAATATCAAAAATAAATAAGTTTTTACTAATATTTTATTGTATATAAAGGAGGGTCGACCGCTAAGGGGAAGACCAAGGTTACTTGAGTGAAGCCCACTAAAGCACAATCAGAGATGCTTAGTCGACTGCACCAGCATCAAGTACTAAAGAATTTAGCACCACGACTCTGTTCAGATGCTTAGGATTGATTTCAAACTGTATGCACACAAACAAAATATGTTATCCCATCAAATTCAATATAACGTCACTGTAAAAATATGTCTCCAATTATAATAGACAAATAAAATTGAGAGTCGAAAAAAATGAGTTTACTTCTATTATTTAGGGTCTTATAATTAAGCATGCATTTATTATTGTGCTTTACTTTGGTCTTACATAATATTAATGAGACAATGTCTCATTACTTGAAGAAAATCCCCAAATAAGTTTGAGTGAAAAATTATCTAACAACAATAATATCTTCAAAATAATTTTACAAACTAAGTAGTGTCTGCAAAAGATAGTGTATACGCATATCTTATTTCTATCTTTGCGAGATATAAAAATTATTTCTAATAGATGTTCGACCTAAGAAAGTTATTTTTTAAAATACTTTGAAAAAATATAAAAGTATTAAAACACTATGAAAGGAAAAACTTTAATATTTTTAAAAGGTAAAAATCCAAAGTCAATATTTTCTCTTTTTGTTTAGAGTCAATTCCCATAATCTTTTAAGGATTCTCACATGCTTTTAAATTTGATTCTCAATATTTTATATTTTCTTTTTTAAAAAATTTGATTGGTTATAAATTGTAATCGAAATTTACTTCAATTTGAAGTTGAATGTTTGGAGTTTGGAAACAGATTATTGTATGTTCAACGAGGGTTATACTATATGTGCTTTTTATATTTCAATGACATATAATTTGTTACTCTTTTTGTCTCATTTTATGTGTACTGTTTGACTTG
>JAABOM020059031.1:0-49064 GCA_011800125.2 Solanum clarkiae
CTACGACCTCCTATCAGCTCCAACTCTATTCCCATACTAAGAAATTGACTTTAACATCTATGTTCAATTAGGAATCCACAATTAAAATCCTATATCATATGAAGGATGACTCAGTATTAGCTTAAACAAATTTGAAGTGTTACACATACCCTTAAGTCGTCATAGCCGAAGACATCATTTTCATGGTCTAAGGAAATCATTTCATGGACTAAGGATTTAATTCACGTTTATCATACTTCGAAGGTGTCATTGTCTAAAGGCATCTTTTTTCATATCCTACGGTCATCATCTCATGACCTGAGGATATAATTTACAATTAGCATGGCCAAGACATCATAGTCTAAGACATCGTCCTTATCGTCTTATGGGAAACTTCATGGTCTAAGTGGAAGCCTGCATCATGTTATGAATCATTTCATTATCTAATACGTGCTCTAACTATTTTATCTAATATGTAAATGCATTGCACAATCACTTTATCGCTTTCCTTCATGTGCACCTGCACGGCACAATTTCTCTATTGCTTTTTGATATGTACAAATGTTTTAATTTATGCATAAATATTTTAATATTTGCACAAATGTGTTATATTCAAATGTACTGTAAATGATTTAATTATTTTAAATATCGCCCAAATACTTTGAGTTTATTTGCACATATGCTTTGAATACACTATACAATTGCTTTAGATAATTGCACAAATGCTTTCAAATATATTTGTACAAATACTTGCTAGAGTGTATTATATTTAAATATGTCATTTTCATGAACAATTGGCTCGAGACGCCTCATATTTTCAAATCATTAACTAAAAAGTCACATCATTATAAATCATTTGGATGGAAGCATCATTGTTATAAATTATTTAGTTTAAGGCCTCATTTCATTAATAATCGATGAAAAGCATCATCCTCATTGATCATTGGCCTCAAAACCTATTTTTCATAAGTTTATGTTTTATTTCTTATCTCACTAAATTATTTATACTCATAAAGCTGCAACGTTACAAATTCATACATGAGAGGTGTTATTTTAAGATTTTATACATATTGTTTATTGATAATATTTTCTTACTAATTGCATAATCTAGTTTAAAGTTTTGCAGGAACATGAGCAAAAAGTGAAACCTTTTTTTTCTTAGCAGCAAACTGGGGCATAGTCTGAAGAGGAATGTCAAACTCTTTGAATGCAAGTTGAGAAGTGACTTTCACCATAATCTAACCATACCCCTATTAGAAGGCATGTGGGCATTTCTTCTAAGAGGGGTTTGTTTATTTTAGTTTCACGTTCGATGATCTCAACTCTTATTGAAAGTAATTTTCCCGTTCCGAGTGACAATGCACCAAGAGCTTTAAAAATTATGTCCATGTAAGTCCTTAATTATGGGTGTGAAGTACACCACATTCATGAATAAGAGATTGAGATCATCTTTTTCATGATCACTTTACTTATCACTCCTCCATACCAAAGGTTATCTTAGCATAAAAAGATTTTCTTTTTAACCGTTTGAGTCGAACTATAAGCAGTTTGATTCCCATGTTCAGGATATGCAGGTGAGCTCCATGTTGAACACTCAACTGTATCCCTACCTTCCCTCTTTCTATTCCTGAGCTTTTCGGTCTCTCCACGATTCGACTCTGAAATATCTTTTAAATTCTTTCAAGATCATGCGCTAAATCAAGCATCTTGAACTACAAGTGACCTGAATTCTCATGTAACTTGAGATATGTAGAAAATTTGACACTGGATTTCGGCCATACTCTTCTAAAGTCCGTACTTTTCTTTCAAAAGATGAAGGTGTGATCGGGCAAAATTGGATTCGTCAACTTCCTTTGCCTCGAGTCTCTTTCATCGACCCAAGCCAAACGAGCAGCAGCTGTTGACACCCAATTTTGACCTTCCACAATATAAATTTTATGGAGCTTCCTCAAATTTTTAACAATTTGTAATAATATCTTTAGAAAATTTACAAAAATCCTGTTTTAAGTTATTTTGTTGTTAATCTTTTAATTGTTAATGTATTATTACATATATTTCATGAATTTTATAATAACGTATTTTAATTGTCAATCTTCATAATTATTCAAAAATCACTCCAAAAGATTTTTATTATGTTTATATCTTTATCCTAGTATAATTATAAATTTTTTTTGAGTTAGTTATTTCACTTTTTAATTTTTAAGAAGCTTTTTAAACAACAACAACAACAACAACAACAACAACAACAACAACAACAACAACAACAACAACAACAACAACATTACCCCAATGCCTCAAAGGCTCCTGCCCATTGCGGGATAAGGGGGATCGGATGTACGAAGCCTAACTCTTATGTTTAAAAACATAGTGTGACTGTTTCCGGATGACCCATGATGAGCGCCGAAAGTTGCATTGACTAACTGCTACTTCACAATTGAAAAAAGCGCAGACAATTTAAAGAGTCATTTTGCTTTATTCCATCATACCTAAAAGCCAAAAAATAGTGAATCTTTGGCTCCATCCGAGATTGATGGAATAAGAAGCTTTTTAAACAATTTATATTAATTCGTCTTGTGACCGAATTAATCACTAATCCGATTCGACTACCCTTTGCTGGCTATGATCATAATTTAAATGGCCAAATCGGAAAATAGAGTTTAGCCCCTTTCTAATCCTTATTTTTCAGACCAAATTGGGTCCTTTTTTGAACCAAATTGTAGCCCAAAAGACCACTCAAATCTGGCCCAAATCTAACCTTGAATCATCCCTATATACATATTTTCTCATCATCAACAACTAGGAAAAAAATGACTCCAACAAGCATACACAACAACAAACGTTGCGGCCAGCAGCCCCACATATGCCAACCCAATGTATTTCTTAACGTTTGGATTTGAATTTTGAATTAATATCCAAAACCCTAATTATATCTTTCTTCTTCTCCAATAAATATCCTTTTCCTCTATTGTTAGTCCTTACTGGGAAAACCCTAGTAAAATCTATCCAATATTTTTCCAAAAGTGGTTTGTCCATTGAAAGAACTCGAAATCATGATTGTCTTTATTCAGAACAAGAGTCTGTTGGTTGAAGTTTCCTTCTCTAGTCATTCATATCCCAGTTCTTGCTCTTCAAGAGATCTTGGTTGAGATGGTCTCAAATCTACGAGTCATATATTTGGTCCTCAACATCATCATAGGAGCAAAGGTCGATTGAAGTCATCTCCTTAAGAGGGATCCAGGTATGTATGGGAAATGAAGAAAGGCAAGCTATAGCGGACTTCTTTAAGCGCACATACAACTTTATAAAAATAAAATAATTCATTACTCCCTTCTTCTCCAATTTTATATGTCACCCTCTTCAAAAATCTCAAAAGCTTGATAACATTTACTATTATGCTACACATTCACTAAATGCAAACATCAAATACAAATATATTTTTTTCATATGTACATGAATTTTCAAAATATTGAATTATATTATTTGGTGCTTTTGAATAATTTTTTTCCCAAACTTTTAGGTCTTTCTTTGAGATATCTAAGAGGGTCAATTTACAAAAAATGGCAAATAGGGAGTAATATCGCATTGGCCCATTTTTGGCCTTGTCATATTCTGATCCCACATTCTCTCCTACCTTATTCATCTATTTATTTGTTTGTTCATGTATTGCTAAGTTGTTTATTTATCTTAATTATATACATCATTTTATCACATAAACTTGAATTACATCACTTTTAGTTTTATTAATTGACCTAAGTTTGGACGGTATCATTTTTAACGAATCCTAAAAGATGCCTAACCCCTTCCTTTTAGGATAACTAGGACTCTTATCTAGAATCACATAGGTTAAGTAGACTATTAATTTGGAGTTAATTTAGCATCACTTTATCAAAAATAGGTATCCTAATTTACATTAAAATAATTAGGTGGCGACTCCTTAAGCTAATTATTTAGGAATCACCAATATGTTGTACACCATTTGACCTCAAGTTAAAAGAAGGTATAACACTACTGTATAAACTAAATATATTTAATGGTTGAAGAATCCAAGAATGAAGCTAGGGGTCGATATCTAGTGCCTCGATTACATATGTATGCATGATTGTTGTGGTCTGGGTGATTTGTGTAAGTACTAATGATAGTGTTGCTGGAATTGATGGAGTATAAGGTCTTTAGAGTCTTTAAAAGGTAACACTTGAGTTCTAAAGAATGTCCATAATATTCCCGAGTTAGGAGATGATGAGATGAGATGACGCCCTTGTCTAAAAGAGACTAAATGATGAAAAATCCTTGATGTTGATGTTTATGAGCAAGTTGAGTCCTGGGAGGAGTATTGAGCACTGAAAATGAGTAAGAGTGAGTTTCACTCGCACTTATTAACTACATGGCCAGCGTTGTAGAGGATTGGACCGTGAGAAATGGATGTTTTCTTAGTTCCAAAAGAGGACTTGATGTTATTTGAGCCACCAGATGTACGCCCTTTCACCTGGCAAAGTACCGGGCGGATGTCGTAATGATATTGCTTCGTTGCCCATTATTGGCTCATAGGTGATGGGTGTAGGTCCGAGAAACTCCCAGATAGGTTCCCTGATGATAATACTATGATGTTGATGTGATAGTGTGAGTCTTGATTGATGGTAATATGATAGAATTCTACTCATTATCATGAGTTGCGGTTGAGAAACCGATAAGCTGAGGTCATACTGTATTGTCTTTCCTTTATTTACTTATCTTGTTTTACATATAGTTCATTCTACTTGCTAATGCGCCTTTGGTTCAGTAGAAAGAAGACTTCAGTAGACTAATCGTTGAGGTTCAGAGCTTCTTGATTTCAGATCATGGTGACTCCTCCCCTGCATTTGGAGGATAGATATTTCTTTAGTTTTATTGAATTATTTTTCTTTGATTGTGGTGGCCATGAGCCTGTATGGTACCTTGTTAGACAGTATTTATAGAGGCTTCATAGACATAGATGGATGACGATTGATGTTGGGGTTCCTTTTCCCCTATTATGCTATTTTTTTTTAATTAAGTTTGTTTTCCCTAATCTTGCTTTATGTGATGGATGTTGATGAGGAGTCTGATAGCCCACTAATAATTTAGATTATTCTTTAATATCTTCCATAAAATCAATAAATTGAACGAATATGATGAGACTAGGTGGTTCACTTGGGGGCTAGCAATAGTCTCTGAGTGCCAGTTATGACTGGGGTACCCTCCTGGGGTGTGACAAACTTGGTATCAAAGCACAGAGTTAGAGTGTCCTAGGGAGTCTATGAAGTCGTGTCTAGTAGAGTATTGTTTATAGGTGTGTTGTGCACCACACTTCATAAGCATGAGGCTATAGGACATTAGGGAGTGTTACCCTCTTCTATGATCTGAATTCATGCAACAGAGTTTAACTCTGTGAAGGATCTCATTTTAATTTGTGCATTATACGTACTGCAGAAAATACTGTCAAAGAGAACAGCTGCTCAAAGAGACGCCTCAGCCCCAGCTGCTGAGAACACCCAACATGAGGCCCCGATCCACAAAGAGACGAGGAGACAAGGATGGCCTCCAAGGACTGTTGATGTCCCACAGGCACCCCCTGTACAACCCCAGCTAGCTCCTAGCACCGAGGTAGAGTTTATAGGAGCCATCACCAAGCTGACTCAGTTGGTGGCCTAGGGTAATAGTCGGGGTCCTCAAGCTCCTAGTTCTAGTTCACAGGAGTCCTCAGCTTCAACCTGACTCAGAGACCTCTTGAGGATGAACTCGTTTATGTATACAGGGTCGAAGGTGGAGGAGGACCCGTAGAATTTCATCGATCAGACGTGTAATATCCTGAAAACTATGCATGCTACCGAGATTAAGGGAGTCGAGCTTGCCTCCTTCCAGTTGAAAGACATTGTTAATGTTTGGTATAATCAATAGGAGGATAGTAGAGGTGAGGATGTTGAGCTTGCATAGTGGGGGGAGTTTGAAGCTGTTTTCCTTGATCATTTCTTTCCTTAAGAGTTGAGGGAAGGAAAGGTGGATGAGTTTTTGTACTTGAAGCAAGGAGGAATGACAGTTAAGGAGTACAACCTTAAGTTTATTAAGTTGTCCAGGTATGCTCTGGAGATGGTCGAAGACATGAGGGGTAGGATGAGGAAGTTTGTGTTTGGTTTAGGCAGGCATGTGCAGAAAGAGTGCAAGGTTGCCTTGTTGATCCCCAACATGGACATCTCCAAGATTATGGTGTATAGCCAGTAGACAGAGGAGGATAAGAGAAGAGTAGGGAGGAGCAGATGAACAGAAAGGAAAAATCAACACGACATGATCCTAGTCAGCAGAGGCAGAATAAGGGTGACAAGTCCTAAATCTAGAAAAGATCATCCCATCATGCACCTTCTATAGCGAATGCGCCCATTCATCCAAACTGGTATGATCAGAAGTCTTATGGATTCCAGAATTTCAGGGCTCAGGATGCCCAATCTCACGCTAGCGTGACTTAAGGCCCAAAGAGAAAGCCACCCTGTGGCAATTGTGGGG
The DNA here is from genome assembly GCA_011800125.2 of Solanum clarkiae. Taxonomy (NCBI): domain Eukaryota; kingdom Viridiplantae; phylum Streptophyta; class Magnoliopsida; order Solanales; family Solanaceae; genus Solanum; species Solanum clarkiae. The sequence continues at coordinate 6,493 of JAABOM020059031.1, forward strand.
AGCTCCATTTTGGTAGGTGCCATTTGGGCACGTATGCTTGCTTCTTATGTGCGCAGATGGGTCACTTCCAGCATGAGTTCCTAAAGAGGAGATGAGGTGAAGAAAGCAAAAGAGCACACTCCTTCACAGCACCACCAGCTGGCAATCATCAGAGGGGTAATATTACAGGTACATGAGGCGGGACAAACCACCTGTATGCTATGGGTAATCGATAGGATTAGCGGGCCACAGCAGATGTTGTTACGGGTATGCTCCGAGTCTTTACCTTTGATTATTATGTATTGCTTGATCCGGGTTCCACTTTATCTTTTGTGAACCCTTATGTGGCTATTAAGTTTGGGATTCTTCTAGAGTATTTGCTTGAACCTTTTGTTGTTTCCACTCCTACTGATGAGTCTATCTTAGCTGAGAGAGTTTACGGGGATTGTATAGTATCCATTTATCATAGAGACACTTTAGCCGACTTAGTAGAATTAGAGATGGTTGACTATGATGTGATACTTGGCATGGATGGGCTTCACGCCTGTTATGCTTTTATTGACTGTAGGACCCGAATTGTTAAGTTCCAATTTCTTAATGAGCCTATTCTAGAGTGGAAAGGGTGTTCTGCTGCACCTATGGGCAAGTTTATCTCTTATCTTAGAGCCAGAAAATTGATCTCCAAAGGTTGTATTTATCACCTTGTGCGAGTTAAGTCTTATGATGTTGAATCTTCTATTCTTGAGTCAGTTCCGATTGTGAATGAGTTTCCTGATGATCTACCTGGAGTACTTCCTACTAGGGAGATTGACTTTGGGACTGATGTTCTTCCCGAGACCCAACCCAATTTAATTCCACCTTATCGAATGGCTCCCGTAGAGTTGAAAGAATAGAAAGAACTTGATAGAGAAAGGTTTCATAAAGCCTAGTGTCTCTCCTTGGGGTGCTCCTGTCCTATTCATGTGTAAGAAAGATGGATCTCTCAGAATGTGCACAGACTACCGACAACTGAACAAGGTTAGGATAAAGAATAAGTATCCTCTTCCTAGGAGAGATGATCTATTTGGCCAACTTCATGGTGCTACTTGTTTTTCCAAGGTAGACCTAAGATCGGGTTACCATCAATTAAAGGTGAGGGAAAACGATGTTCCAAAGACATCCTTTAGGACACGGTATGGCCATTTTGAGTTCTTGGTCATGTCCTTGTGGTTGACAAATGCACCGGCGGCTTTCATGGATTTGATGAACAGGGTATTCAGACCGTATCTTGATATGTTTGTGATCGTGTTTATTGATGATATTCTGGTGTATTCAAAGGATGAAAAGGAGCATGTTAATCATCTAAGAGTGGGTTTGCAAACGCATGTGAAATTCTCAAAGTGTGAGTTTTGGCTCAAGTCTGTGGCTTTCCTAGGTCATGTTGTTTTGGGAGATGGTATTCGGGGAGATACTCAGAAAATTGAAGCAGTTAAGAACTGGCCTAGACCAACTTCTCCGACGGAAATAAGAAGCTTCTTGGGTCTGGCAGGCTACTATCGTAGATTTGTTGAGGGCTTCTCTTCCTTGTTGGCACCATTGACTAAGCTAACTCAGAAAAAGGCTAAGTTTCAGTGGTCCGAGGAATGTGAGAAGAGTTTCCAAGAGTTGAAGACTAGATTGACTATAGCACCAGTTTTTCCTTGCCAGACGGGATGGAGAATTCGTGATATATTGTGATACATCCAGAGTTAGCCTGGGTTGTGTGTTGATGTTGAGAGAGAAGGTGACAGCTTTTGCTTCCAGATAACTTAAGATCCATGAGAAGAATTATCTGATTCATGATCTCGAGTTGGCAGTGGTGTTATTCACACTTAAGATTTGGCATCACTATTTGTATGGAGTGCATATGGACGTGTTCACTGACCACAAGAGTTTGCAATACATATTCAGTCAGAAGGATCTCAACCTGCGACAGAGGAGATGATTGAAGTTGCTCAAGGATTATGATATGAGCATCCTCTACTACCCAGGTAAGGCTAATATTGTTGCTGATTCTCTTAGCAGGTTGTCTATGGGTAGCACTGCTCATATGGAGGAAGGAAAGAGAGAATTGGCTAAGGAAGTCCATAGATTGGCTCGACTGAGAGTGCAACTTTAAGAGAACAATGGAGGTGGGGTCAATGTTCAAAATGGTTTTACTTCGTCCTTAGTGTCAGAAGTGAAGGAAAAGCAAAGACCAAGACCCTGTCTTATTCTAATTAAAAGAAATGGTTCACAAGCAGAAGGTGATGGTTTTCTTCAAAAGGGGAGATGGGGTGTTGAGATACTATGGTAGATTGTGTATGCCTGATGTTGACAGTGCTCAGAGAGGATCATGGCCGAAGCTCATAGCTCCAGATATTCCATCCATCCTGATTCCACCAATATGTACCACGACTTGAGAGAAGTGTATTAGTGGAATGGAATGAAGAAGGACATTGCGGAATTCGTCTCTAAGTGTCCCAATTGTCAATAAGTTAAGGCTGAACATCAGAGACTGTGTGGATTGGCTCACAATTTTAAAATTCTTGAGTGGAAGTGGGAGACGATCAACATGGATTTCATCAGTGGCTTACCAAGATCCCGAAAGCAGCATGATTCGATATGGGTAATTGTGGATAGAATGACGAAATCAGCCCACTTCTTGGCAGTCAAGACATCTAATACGGTTGAGGAGTATGTCCGATTGTAATTCCAGAGATTCTGAGGCTACATGGGGTTCCCTTAGCCATCATCTCGGATAGAGGAGCTCAATTCACCTCTCAATTTTAGAGATCTTTTTAGAAGGGATTGGGTACGAAGGTAAATCTGAGCACAACTTTTCACCCTCAGATAGATGGACACGCAGAGCGCACCATTCAGACTTTGGAGGATATGTTGAGAGCTTGCGCCATTGACTTCAAAGGTAATTGGGATGATCATCTGCCATTGATTGAATTTGCGTATAACAATAGCTACCACGCTAGCATTCAGATGGCCCCTTATGAGGCATTGTATGGGAGGAGATGTAGATCACTGATTGACTGGTTTGAGGTTAGCGAAGCTAAGTTGATTGGGCCTGATCTTGTCCACCGGTCCATGGAGAAGGTGAAAATCATCAGAGAGAGGTTGAAGACAGCACAAAGCCGTCAAAAGTCTTACACCGTAAGGACGAATGATCCCAACGAGAGATGATGTAACACCCCATAAAATTACCGAAACGCCACTAAAACGTAATCATGCACATAACGCTTCTTCTAAAGCCCCGATTGGAAATTCGAGACCAGATTTGTGATCAGCACGAAAAATCAAGTGAGAAAATGGTCTCAACCCGATTTTAGAGTAATCGGGTCGAAAAATAATTTTCACTAATTAACGCAAAAACAATGTTGATCACGCCCCTGGCGCGACGTGGAGGGGGCGTAGAGACACACTTAAGTATTTTTTTTTTTTAATTTTGATGGGAATTGAAAATTTCAAAAATTCACAAAATACAGACCGCGCCCCTGGCGTGTCGCGGACCAGTGTACAAATTTTGAAACTTTTTCTTTTAATTTGGGAAGGGTCTTTTGTTCATTCTCCACCCTATCTAAGTCTTAAAACATACTTTTAAGCTATTTTATTTGAACAAAGGGTTTCAAAACCCCTTATGGCAATAGTTCGTTATGTGTTGCAATAGGCTCTAGAACCGTTACCATAGAGATATAGCAACGGGTTGGCGATCATTCCATCCGATCGCGTAGCCATAGCTCTATTGGAACGGTTGGTGGGATGGTTCATCAGAATGGTTACTACAGGTACCTCTATTGCAACGGTTCTTCCATCTGTAAGGACTATTATTATACGTACATAGTAATGACCATTGCAGTATAGTTTATTGCAATGGTAAGCAACCGTTGCACTATAGTCTATCGCAACGGTTAGCAATTGCTGCACTACAGTTTATTGCAATGGTTATTCTTTCTATATATAGGTTATTTTTAAAGGTTCCTGCAACAGTCATAATGTTTGTTGCAACAATATTTTCAAACTATTGCAACAGTTCTTATATTTTCTTCAACATTATATAAAACAACAATAATCTATCACAAGGGCTACTAATATAAAAATATTATGCATTATACAAAATATATTGAACTACAAATTCTATAAATCATTAAAGAAAATGACTAACAAGACATACTTCGGAATATACCAATCACAATACTCGAATAGACAAAATATACTAAATCAAGTTTTCAATAGTTGGCAAAAATTTTATATTGTTGAAAAGAAAAGATCGTAGCTTAGCGCAAATTTTCAAATATAGAAAGAAACAAAAGAGTTAAGCTAAAGCATTTGAAGTTTCTTCAACTTTTGAATCAATTATCTCGTCAAGGTCTTCAATACTTTCATCATCCCCGGGATCATTTTCTCCACCTATAAAAACCATAAATAAAAATTAATTAAGAAATAAAATAAAGTGCTAAATAAAAAATGATTTGGAACTTCATTCTATCATGATCCAACATGATTCTCAACATGAAAGACGATAGACAGTAGAAAGGAGGAGTAGCAACAACAGTTAGAAGACGAAGGATAAAGGGAAATAAAAAATGATTTGGAACTTCATTCTATCATGATCCAACATGATTCTCAACATGATAGAAGATAGACAGTAGAAAGTAGGAGTAGCAACAACAATTAGAAGACGATAAAGGGAAATCAGCAAAGGGAGAGAGTAGTAGTAGTGAGTCTATTGAGCTCACTAAAAAAGGGCAAAGGGTAAAGATAAGAATGATGGTTCCAAGAAGAACCTTCAACTCAAAGTCTGCAAACTCAACCCTGTTAATACTAATTTCATACTTACAGGTACTAAATGAAATTCCCCTTTAAAGTTTATTCTCTTTTTTCTTAATATCTCACATGACTTTTATATCTTTATAAGTCAATTTTGACTGAATATCATCCAATACTCCCTATATATTCATGCAACAAAAGTCATGAAGCAAGAAAAATAAATTCACCCAATGAAAATTTTGCAGCTGCTAGAAAACAAACAAATTATGTGACAATCCCCATACTTTTGAAGTATAGTAATGTTAGTATAGGATATCTACCATCACAGCCACTCCCGCATAAAAAAGCCACAAAATACTAAGAGATGATTAAAAGACAAAGAGATACTCTTTATTACACAATAAAAGTTAACATTAATGATCATAACTAATAGTCAAACTTTACAAGTTTGTGTACTAAGATGAGGTGGTGGTTACGTGAAAACAAATTATCCTCACATATGAGAAGTCGTGTTGAAGTTATAAGTGAATAAAAATGTCTCATTTCTAACAGTTTAAGTCACAATTACACAGTTTATGAATTTTTACCAAGTTATAGTGGACACAGAAACGATCAGACCACCTGATCTGTGATGTAAATTTGTCTTGGTTATTGACGTGCAAAATGAAACTATTATCATATTTAGTTATAGAATTATAACTTAGCATGATAGACCAAGAAATAGAAGTAACTGGCCTAGAAATTAAATCTTCCAATTGTGCTGCATTGAGAACAAGCTTTTCGTGCATCAAACTCCTTTGGTTAAACTTGTTAAGTATTGGATGAATTAGAATAGGAATTCCCGCAAAATCACCTTCTTTTGTAGGCTAAACTCTAACATAAGAGGTACCATTATTCATAATATTGTCATTAAATGACTTCAACTACTTCATGTTAATGAAGTTCACAGATGAGAACCACAAAGATAAAAAATCACATAAATTAGAAGTCAAATTTTAGTTTCTCATCATCTCTTACCAAAGACTACCTGTAAAACCACTTCTATGCAAAATTTCCAAAGATTTGCAAATCAATCTTATCAAGCATGCACTACTTCATTACAGTCGTAATTGGTCATTTATAGACTGTTGTGAAGGAAGCATTTTTATTGAAACGAACTAAAAAGAGAACTAAGACAAACAAAATGAAATGGAGTGAAGTATAAAGTTTGACGTAAATGAATGAAGAATTGCTTCAATAGGCTCTGACCCTGGTTGGTTATGTGGTTACATGGTCCTTGTGGAAAATAGTTTACATAAGATAGTTCCCATGTTTGTTTTTTGATAAAGTAATGATATATATACCATTACTGGCATCAAGAAAATGCAGAGATTTTTAAAATGGTAGAATAAAGCATATAACTTTGATAGTGGGGGAGCCATAATGAAATCATTGCTACAATATGTTTGAATATAAAAAAACGCCTAATTAATTGGAGCTTTATTCCTAAAATTTGTTCACTTAAATAAAATTCAAAAAGTATATAAATTCAAAAAAATTCTCAACAAACATGGATGTAGCACTTATTAGTTCATTCATTCACAGAAAGTAATACATACCTCTGTCAAGAGATCCTTATGAACTCTTCTTTGATGAAACACGAGTGTCTGCCAAATGAAAACGACATATTATGATATGAGAAAAACACAGCGAGCATCCAGTTAATGAAAGGTCTCTAGAGAGAACAAAATCAGAACAAAAACCCACAATCAATTAATCATCCTAAAAATTTATGTTGCCATTTAGCCCTAATTTCAATTCTGCTCAGATTCAAAACGACAAATGAAATGGGTAGAAAACCATGAAAGGATGGAAATTATGCAATTGAATCCAAAATTAAAACTACCTTGTATGTGGATGGAAATTGCATTTTTTAAGCATCAGCCGCATTCCCCAATAAGGTTTTAATGAAGAATATCAGTTACCCTCATAAAAAAGAAAGAAGAAACACCAAAACAGGATCTTTCTTTCCACACCCACACATACCCATCTGAGCTGCCATGCCAATATATGATTTGACACATCATTGGTAGCGGAGAATGAAAAAGAGGAGCAAAATCACCCCTAAAAACTCCCCACAACTTTCTGTTTCCACCGCAACCTCAGACTTATACAAAGAAGAGTTCCCAGAAAATGAGATTCAGATCTGTCTTAAAACCCAGGCAAAAAGACATCCCAACGCCGCCATGGCTGCAAAAACCACTAGAAAATCTGGGATTATGCCCTGCAAAGATACGAGCCATGCTGTCAATAATCAGCAAAGAAACACCAAAACAGAAACCTTGAAGTGAAGAAAATTGAAGGGACGAAGTAGATCTGAACAAAGTGTATTTTATAGGAAGATGTATTTTCTAGTCTCACCAACGATCTAGGAAGACGTATTAGTGTTTTCTTTTGGTCAGAAATAAAAGGGGGAGTGTATATTATAATAGACGGTATATGCGAAAATTGGGTGAAAAAATAACGAGGGAATTTTACAACTGTTGGAATAGAAACAAAATTCGTTGCCATAAGTATTTATCGCAATGGTTGTACAAAATCATTGCAATAAGCATTCTATGGCAACGGTTCGTTGAACAACTGCAACGCTTATTTGATAATATATGTTATTCAGCTAATATATTTTGTGCAACGACTATAACTGTTGCCATAGAATTCCATGTCAACGTTTTTGTAACTGTTACCATACATATCGTTGTCATAGGTCTAATTTCCAGTAGTGGAAGAAGAAAAGATAGCTTGAGGGTTTCAAAGTTCGAGTTCAAATTTCCTTGAAGAGACTTGGAAATTCTTCATCCCAGATATGTAAAGGCTACCCAGAACATGAGATTATTCTCCCATATGCCCCCATGTTTGAATTAGGTTGATAGTTGATAAGTGATGGGTCTTATGTTACGAATTCTTGTACGTCATCTCGAAAACTACTATTATTCTATATGTATTTTCGTAAGTTGATGCCCATCATAACTTTAATTATTTGTTCAGCTGATTAATTGAGCTACTGTATAAGCTATATACATTTAATTGTTAAAGAATCCATGAATGAAGCTAGGGGTCGATGTCTAAAGCCTGGATTATGTATATATGCATGATTCTTGTGGTTTGGGTCTTGATTTGAGTGAGTACTGATTATAATGTTGCTGAAATTGATGGAGCGTGAGGTCCTTAGAGTCTTAAGAGGTCACCCTTGAGTTCTAAAGAATATCTAAAATATTCCCGAGTTAAGAGATAATAGATGAGATGATGTCCTTGTACAAAAGAGACTAAACGATGAGAAAACCTTGATGTTGATGTTTATAAGCAAGTTGAGTCCTGGAAGGAGTATTGGGCACCGAAAATGAGTAAGAGTGAGTGTCACTTGCACTCATTAACTACATGGTAGCATAGTAGAGGATTGAACCGTGAGAAATGGATGTTTCCTTAGTCCCAAAAGAGGACTTGATATTATTATAAACCCCTGATGTACGCCCTTTCACCCTGACAAGGTACTGGATAGATGTCGCAATGACATCGCTTCCTTGTACCGTCAGTGGCTCATAGGTGATGAGTGTAGGTCCGAGAAACTCCCAGACAGGTTCTCTGATGATAGTACTCTGAAGTTGATGTGATAGTGTGAGTCTTAATTGATGGTGATGTGATAGAGTTCTACTCCTTATCTTGAGTTGAGCTTGAGAAACCGATGAGCTGAGGTCATACTATATTCTCTTGCCTTTACTATTGACTTTAGCCATTTTACATACAGTACATTTTACGTACTAACGCCCCTTTGCGCTGCATCATTTTATGAGGCACATTCAGTAGACAGAGGACTTCAGCAGATTAATCGTTGAGGTTCAGAGCTTCTTTATTTCAGATCGTGGTGAGTCCTCCCCTATATTCGGAGAATAGTTATTTCTTTAGCTTTATTGAGTTTTTTTTTTAATTGTGGTAGCCATGACTTATCATGGTACCTTCTTAGACAATGGTTATAGAGGCTTCATAGACATAAATGGATGACAGTTGATGTTGGGGTTCCTTTTCCCCTATCATGCTATTTTTTTTTAAACTAAGTTTGTCTCCCCTAATCTTGCTTCACGTGATGGATGTTGATGATGAGTCTGATAGCCCATTGACAGTTTAGATTATTCTTTAATATCTCCTGCAATCAATTGATTGAACAAATGTGATGAGACTTGGTGGTTCACTTAGGGGCTAGCAATAGTCTCTTAGTTCAAGTTACGCCTTGGGTACCCTCCCTAGGCATGATACACATGGTCTATAACTTTTGCCTCTTGACTCAAGGACTTCTAAACAACAAGTTAAGACCCAAGGGCAAGATTTGACACTATCACATTATGTTTTGATTTATTAGATGTTCTATAACTTTTGTCTTAGAGGCAAGACTTATACCAAGAACTTAACAACTTAAGCCCATGGACAAAACTTGACAACTATATTATTTTTTAATTTATCATATGTATAACTTTGGCCTCTTAGTCCAAGGACTTCGAAACAATAAGTTAAGCCCCATAGGCAAGACTTGACATGTCACATTTTGTTTTGATTTATGAAATCCTCCATAATTATTTCCCCAGAGGTTAGATTTGTTAATCCAAGCATCTCTAAACAACAAGTCAAGCCTCATAGCAAGATCTGACATTACCAAATTATGTATTGATTTATGAGATGTTCTATAACTTATAATTTAATAGAATGGAAAAAAAATTAAAAAATAGAAATAGAAAAAAAAGAAAGAGAAGAGAAAAAAAATACAAGTAAAGAAAAAAGAAAAACAAAAACAAAAAATAAAAAATAAATAAAATAATTGAAAAATAAAGAAAGAGAAAAAATAGAAGATCAAAAAAAAAGAAAAAGAAAAAAGAAAGACAAAGAAACAAAGGAGAAAAATAATAAACAAAAGAAAAATAAGGAAAGAGAAAAATAGAAAAATTGAGAGACAATTGAGCATAGAGAATTTTTTAAAACATATTTAAGGTGTAGTGTAAAAAAATGAGCATTTTTGTAAGATTTTTCTTATGGAGTGCGAAAAATCAAGACTACTACATTTGATGAGCATTCTGTATAATTTTCTCATGAATTTCATTGTTTCTTTATTATTATGCATGGTTTCATTGAATTATACATTTTAAAGATGATTTGAGATGAACCCTTACAAGTTACCCTAATCTTACTATGAATTATGATCATGAATGAATAAAGACTTCACCCAAGTTTCATAAAAATATTTAATTATGACTTATGAATAAGTCTTAAATTTTGTGTCAAATCAAAATAGGACAAATAAATTAAATTGGAAAGGGTAATAATTAATTACTATAAAAGACAAACATGAACATCCAATTTAATGTATGATTGATCCATGAATTTTGTAACTATCAATCAAATTAGTATACACAAATAAGACTCTTCTTAAAGAAATAGTATTTCTTCATGGGTCATCCAGAAACAGTAGCGCTATGTTTTTAAATATAGGGGTCAGGTTGCGTACATCTGACCCCCCCTTACCCTGCAATGGGCGGGAGTCTTTGAGGCATTGGGGTAATGTTGTTGTTGTAAAGAAATAGTACTTCTTAGACTCTGATTTATATTTTCTTTTGGTAAATAAAATTTGGATGAAACTATGTATTTTTATGGGTTAGAACACATCTAATATATATTTTTTCTGAAAAGCCTAAGTTTATCTTTGAGATGATATTATATGTAAATTTCAAATTAAAAGAAATATTTTCTATTAAAAGTAATCTATATATACATGGTAAATAGTTTGAAAACGTCAAATTAGAACTCTTTTAAAAAAATAGGAGTTTGATAGCATAATATCCATATATGATAGCCATAAAAGCCAGCGGAGAATCTATGTTATTTAAGGGAGTGTCACACCACTCGGTTGTCTCAACTATAAATTTACATACATACATAGATACATATATACATACATATATATTATATTTGATTTCATGAGAATGAGTTTGCTCGAATTTCACGACTCTAATGTGGATTAGGATCCACAAGAATTTGCTGATGAGGTATATAGGATTGTGGCTATTATAAGATTTTCCTCAGATGAGAAGGCGAAACTGGCAGCCTATCAATTTAAGGGATTCGCCAAAGTATGGTATAGTCTATCGAAGGCCAAGAGGGTTAAAGCGGGTTTCATAAGTTGGGAGGATTTTGAGAGTGATTTTCTTGAACATTTCATTTCATTAAAATTTAGGGAGGTGAAGATGTTGAAATTTATCAACTTGAAATAAGGGAGCTTGAGCATAAGGGAGTATGATAAAAAATTCGCAAAGTTGCTTAAGAATGCACCTACCTTGGTGGCTAATTCATGGTATGGATGAACAAATTTATCTCAAGGGTATCAAATTTGGTGGTGGAAGAGTGTAAGCTAGCTATGATAGTTAGGGGATGGATCTCTCTAGGCTCATAACTCATATTGAGTAAATCGAAGAAGAAAAACTTAAGAAGGGTTGTTATAAGTATGGAGGTATAGAACATAAGATGCGAGATCGGTGGCTACTTGAACAGGGAGGGAGATAGCTCATAGAGGTGGTACTAGCAAGTCCTCTAATCGTACTTGCTAGAAGTGTAGTGAGAGGAACCTTGGGAAATGCTTAGTAGATAACCATGCCTATTGTAGATGTGGTAGGCTAGGTCATCATGCAAAAGATTGTACAAGTAGAGATGGTTAATCCTAGACCTATTGTCTGACTCAAATGATTGCGACTGGATCGGTGAAACTTAGTACTTCATCTGGTATGTTATAAGTCTTCTTAGTTTTAATGCAATCATGTTTGATATGGATTAGTTGCACATTTCATATGTCTCTAGTGATGACAGGACCCATAGGGTCAAGATTTGATTTTCAAATAGACAGTTCTCGAATAGAAAGGTAGTGATTTGGAGTTTAAGGGTTGATTCATTTTGTGTCTTGAAGCACTTAAGTTGGTTACTATGGGATGTATCTATCACATTGTGAGGATCAAGGATGTAAATTCTAAAACTCCTCCTTTTAAGTCGGTCCCCATTACAAATGTATTCCCTGATATCTTTCCAGATGACTTACCCAATGTTCCTCTCAATAGGAAAATAAATTTTGGTATAGATCTTCTTCCCAACACCCAACGTATCTCTATTCCTCCTTACTATATGACCCTGACAAAACTAAAAGAGTCAAAGGATCAATTGAAGGACTTGTTGGAGAAGGATTTTATTAGTCTAAGTATTTCTCCCTGGGTGCTCCCCTATTGTTTCTCAGGAAGAACGATGTGTCACTTCAGATGTGTATAGACTATCGATAATTGAATAAGGTTACTATGAAGAACAAGTATCAAATTTTGAGGACAGATTATTTATTTGACAAATTGCAAGGGCCAATCACTTCTCCAAAATTAATTTCTAGTCTGACTATTATCAGTTGAGGGTAAGAAAGTGTGGTAGTCTAAGGATGGCATTGCAGATAAGCAAGGGCCACTTTGAATTTTTAGTTATGTCGTTTAGGTTGACCAATTTCCAAAATTGTTCATGGACCTAATAAATAACGTGTGTTCAAGTCTTATCTTGATATGTTTATAGTGGTCTTTGTAGATGACATCTTATTTTACTCCTATAGTGAGGTAAAACACATGGAGCATTTAAGGGTAGTACTTCGAACCTTAAGGGATAGACTATTATTTGCAAACTTTAGCAACTATGAGTTTTGGTTGAAGGAGGTGAAATTTCATGGGCATATGATGTTCAGAGATAAAATTAAGGTTGATCCACAGAGGACATGACAAGGAGGATGAAGAATTGGACTAGATCATTGTCTCCTTCAGACATCATTTGTGTTCGGACGAGTACTATAGGAGGTTTGTTGAAGGGTTTCATCTATTGCATCATCTCTAACCAAGTTTACCCAAAACAAAGTGAAATTTCAATGGTTGGACAAATATGAGAAAAGTTCCCAGACTTTGAAAGATCGACTTACATCGACTCCTATTTTGACGTTGTCGAAAGGTTTGGATGGGTTTGTGATTTATTGTGGTGCCTTGCATACTGATTTGGATTGTGTCCTAATACAAAATGGTACGGTCATAGTATATTCCTCAAGGCAATTGAAAGTACATGAACAAAATTATCCAATTCATGATCTTGAATTAGCGGTGGTGTTAGCAGTAAAGTATGGCATCATTATCTTTCTTGGGTGCATGTTGATGTATTTACTAACCACAAGAGCTTGAAATATATATTTAGCTAAAGGGACCTAAATTTGAAGAAAAGAAGGTGGCTTGAACTCCTAAAGGATTATGACATTTATTGTGCTATATCATTTGGCCAAGACGATGTTGTAGCCAATGCACTTAATATGTTGTGTATGGGTAATTATGGCTTGACGTCGCCCAAGTTACACCTCTTTTTAGGGGATAAAATGGTCTCTTTCAAGAAATAGAACCTAAAAAAGGTTAGGTCAAACCCACAGGGAATACATAGACTCAAGAAAAATCAATAATCACAATTCGAGTGCTTAACCATTTTACTTCCCCAATGGGGGGGGGGGGTTGTAATAATCAATAGAAAATAAAACTAAACTAACACACCCAACAGAGAAATCAATATGGAGAGAAACTAGGGTATTGTGTTCCCCATGATCCCCAACTTAGTATCACCGGGTAACCTAATTCTTTTCTAATGTATAACGTGCAGGACGGTAAGTTAAGTTCACCAAGCCCATGGGTTAAAGGTGAGAGGTAAATTTAACTATGTGACTTGGCCCATCTCCATAGTGTGCATTACTAACCCTTACCTACTAGCCCTAGTACAACCTCCTCTTGGCCTAGTTTGGTTGATTAGATGAGAACACATTAATCGAACACATTATTCATTACTACCTTGGTCCAGTCAGTAACACTAGGAAGATTCTAATGTTCGCCATTATCAGAAAATATGCAAAACGAAGAGGGTTAATTAATACATATATACACACCTTCCAAGAATTATAAATTATCCAATTTTACTTTATTAGTTCTTCATGGTTCCCACAACCCTAGTTGTAGATTTAGCTACTCATGCTTTGAGTAGATGCAAGAATTATGGATTGAGAAAACATAATTAAACGCTTACACAATAGAATTAAGAACAAGCAAATCCAATTTCAATAAGAATCACAAGCTTAAAGATGAAATTCAAACACAAGTTTCTCAAAGACTCTCCAATGTGATCTCATAATTTTCTCTCTCTAATTACTGAGTTCTCTGATACTAGGCAATAACTACTGCAAAATAACCTAGAAAACTTATTTGTAATAAGTAAAATATAAATCCTAAACAAAATAGGAGAACTGGTCGGTATGCCATACGAAAGGGGCTTACGGATCATATTGCATTCCACAGCCCTAATCAGGGTCTAGTACACAGCTGCTGGAAATTTAGACTTCAACTCTATGACACCCCTCTACGACTCGTAGCATGGTTTATGACCTATAAAGGGGTTTCGTCTGATGAATCTTCAGAAAGTCCAAATCTCTGAACTTCAGGGCACGGACCATCTTCCATGACTCATAAAATCATTCACGACTCGTTTGTATGTTTGTAGAATCAACTTTAAAAAATAGCCCCTCACTGGAATTGTTCATGAAACCATTTCACGATCCGTAGAATGATCTACGGCCCGTAAAGGGTCTCTATAGCAGTAAAAAACCTGCAACTTCTGCATTTTTTCCTAGAATCAAAGCCAAACCTGTAATCCTGCAAAGATAACACAAAACACAAAAAATTAACTAACATCGCATTGAGAACACACAAAATTTCAAGTTTTAAGCATCAAAAGTATTATATTTTTGCAGCACATCAACACTCTCAACTTAAAATTATTATTTGTCTTCAAGCGACGGACACAATCTATATTGATAATACAGTAACACACAGATATAAACCCAATGGCATACATCACATAAATCTCAAACTCAGATACCCACACTGACTTTTAAAAACAGGATCAAATAGTCATCTATCAAACCAATACAGACTAGTGAATGTGAAAAACACAACTATGACAAGTGAGGTACTATAAACAATCCATAATCACTGAACAAATCTAGTGCTAACAATGCAATGCAAGTGCCCTTATATAAAGAAGTCTCATATCTGACACTGAATGTTGTTTTCATGTATAACCTTAGGACTATGCAAAATAACTCACTCTCACAAAAGATATTCATGCATCATGCCTAATACCATAGGCTTTCCCCTATACTCATGATTAACACTTTCAACTAACTAGACTAGGATCACTTTAGGACTTTCTAGGCTTGTAATATAGGATTAACGGGCTTTGATATGGTATTTTAGGAGCATAGTAACTAAAGGCCCTCCTTGACACTGCGTTTTTCTACACTTCTGCCCTACCAACTCTATAATTTTCACCTCATTCTCCCTTTTCCTATTTCAAGCTTTTCTGGATTCTTTCTTTTTATTTTTCAGCTTTCTGCCTTGTTTTTACACTTCATTTTTTTCAGCTCACAACTAAGGCCAAATATGTTTTCTTGCACCCAGTATATGATTTTTCTTTTTTTCTATATATCACTAACTTTTCTCCTTATTTTTGTGTTTCACCCTTACACCAGCCACCTTCAACTTAGGCTTTTGGCCTGTGTTGAGGTGCACAATATCCGTCCTCGGAACTAGGGCCCACTTTTAGTAGCCACCCTTAACTTCGGCTTTTTGCCTCAGTCAAGGTGCATAATGTTCAAGGAAGGACCAGGGCCAATTTTAAGATTTTACAACTAACAAGGCTAGGTTAATCAGGTATTTTCAAAGAATAAGTACATGTTAGACTCAAACATTTGCAACAAGGGATATATCATAGTTTTTGTTGGTCCTTTTAGGCTAAATGGACTATTAAGAACAATGGCCTAAGATCTTTTTCTAATCCAATTAATCTACAATCTAACTTAGAGTAACATGGCTAAATTCTAAATTAGAACTAAACACATGAATCTAGCAAATTAAGCTCACACTTACATGGCACTGCACACATTATCAATAAAATACTCTCAGAACATGCTTTTTATCTCAAGTTATCCTCACTTATCAGAACAAACATTGTCACACACCTAAACATGCATGATTGCTATCTAATTATTAATCAAAAATTTTGGTGGGTATCATTTTTCAAACAAAAACATAAAAACATGCTATATGTGTCACGACCCAAGCCTAGGGCCTAGACATGACTGGCGAATGGGGAACCCGAAGGAACCCCAGGCAAGCCTCATAGCACATCATTACACATCCTTGGTCGCAGAAATAATTAAAATGACAATAAGAGACAAGCATAAACAAGGGGAATTGGGACTAAGGGTAAACTTCCACATCATCAACATCAAGAAACAAGAGAGTCAAGGCTTATAGCATAGATACATAACATGTCCAACAATACCTCTACTACATAGATAAGAGCGGGGGCCACAACAAGCAACCAAGCTCACCCTCATAGTTAATACAAAACGTAAAAAAAAGATAGTCTTAAGTACATAGCAAGGGATCATAAGCAACATCCCCAGAATGGAGGACTCACCAATAAGTTTGAGTGAAATTATACTAGCTATGTGGGTGGAGATCCTCAAGCAGGACTCCAATTCCTACATGGTAACATCATAGAGGCATAGAGTATGTTTTAGTCTGCTTGAATGTACTAAGTTTGTGGGATTCAATACAACTAGAGATAGGAATCATAATTAAAATACATAATTATAAGTAATAGATAGTATAATAACAGTATGGAATGTATGATCAATGCTTATGTAAATCATGCTTTGCAAATCATTAATCTTACATAGAATATAATATATAAGTGTGGGAAGAAATGTCACCCAACATAACATAAGACCATGCGAGCTACAATTGGGAACCCCGATGTCAACCCTACACTATAAGAAAGGGAGAAGTCACTTGCCAAGGTAAACCTCCTAATGACTAAGTGCATCCACTAAGCCTTATGTGAACTAGGTACTCGCCTTTAGATCTTGGACTTGGGTATTCACCTCAAGCCCTCATATTTAGGGTAATCACCTCTTAAAGACTTGGGGAATCACCTCTAATCCCTTCACGTACAGTGGAACATAGTTCTAGGACTTAGGGACGTACCTTTGGTCGACTCGGTGCTAAGTCTAATACCACGGAATATATAAGATAATCATACTTTAATAATTTACAATAAACATAGAGACATGGAACAAGTAGCTCTTAACATCATTGGCCTCAAATGGTAAGCCTAACTTTAATCATAAGAATGGTTTATTATCAACATTATCCTTTGCATTAACATTAACATAAAAGGCTCACAAGAGGTATAATCTTAGAAAAAGGGGCTTAATCTCGGCCCTAGAAAGTCATCAACATTTTAATGATTTAAACACATCTTTTGAAAGCTGATAATCATCATAGAGTCACTTGAATCATAGCTCAACCAATAAATCATCAAACTTAAAGAATCCTTAAAAAAATATTTTATCAAATACTTGACAGGTGTATAATGCTAGTGTAAAACCATGTAATTGAAGAGTGAAATCATGATAGAAAATCCAATCGAAAACCTTCAATAGATACTTGGTAACACCTTCAAGCAATATACATCAAAACTCTTCATCAAATCTTATAATAGATCTTGGATTCATAGCTTAAAACGTGCTAAAACAATCACAAATTCATAAACCCTAACATAGTGTGCAATGAATTTCATAATAAGTAAGATCCATGAGTAAATCAACTTTAAATCATGTAATTTTATGTAAAAGGAGGCTTGGGCATCATGGATGAAAGGAACCCATAAAAGAAACCCATAAAAGAAACCCACAAACATTGATTTTGGAGAGCTTCTTGAAGAAGATTTGAAATGGAGACTTGAAGCTTGAATAAAATCCTTAGATCCGGAAAGAGATTGGGACACTTGAATCTTGAGAAGGACTTGGGGTTTGAATTGGTTTCCTTGAAATCCAACAAAACTTCTTGAAAACATTGAGAATGAATAGAGAATTTGATGTAGCTTAGAGAGGATTTTAATAGGCTTTTTGGTTGGTTTTTAGAGCTCAAAACGGCTAGACAATGAGGGATTTCGTGTATATAGGTATAGGGTTATTACCCATTTGCCCTGGAGTAAAAAGAACATTTTTTTTGAAAATATTTGAACTAGTCCGCGTCAGTTCGCCAGCGGATTCGTCACGGACCCGTTGCGGACAACTACTATTTTTGTAAAGTTTCACTAAAAATTATTTTTCTTGGCACGGACTAAGTATACCTTATAGGTACTTGTTTCGCCATGCAATTTTGACCTCTGAGCAAGAATATGAAGTCGAATTTGCAAAATTCTGCATGGATTTTGAGATATTGAAAAAAATGCATCATAGTATCTTTCGAAGCTACGTGGAAAGGTGTTTAAATATCCCCGATTTGAGATATAAGGGAACTAAGATTATGGGGGCATTCCTAGGCAAGTGTAGGCGTTTCAATATCTCCCCCTTAGGAATATTCGTCCCGGATGTCAAAGAAACATACATAAGAAGAGTAATATGAACAAATCAACCCCAACAAGAATGCAATAATACACTTAAACACCATTTTCGAAGTCTCAACACAAATGTTAAAATCATTATGAACTTGTCAACATCAACATGAATGCATGCAATGACATGAGGGCTGAACTCAAGACTTGGGATCATAAAAAGAAAAAGGACTTGATGTGTTATCATAAACTTGAATAGAAGGAAAGAGATATGGATATTGTCTTCCATGCCCATTCCGGCTCCCTGAGAGGCACTCTCGACTTGACAACTTCCAAAGGTCCTTGACGATCACTACACCCTTATAAATCAACTTCTTCAACCCTTCCATCCAATACTTCCATCCGGCCCTCTTCCTAAGTCAACTTATCCTCCACAACACCTATAATCTTAAGAGTTCTATAGGACTAGAGTCACCACTACATCACTTCAACTAGAAGCATGAAAAATCGGACAAACCATAATCATATACCTAGTTAATTCCAATCTTATGCAACCTTACCAATCCTCCTCTACGCTCTATAAGGACTCACAACCCTAAGCTCATTATCAACCTTAACCACAAACATAGCCCACTCGGTACCATGAACCACCATCTTCGCCATGGGAGACAATCTCCACCCTACCATCTTTCACCTGAAACCTCCATCTCTAATAAGGCGGAATCAAGGCCTTGCTTAAGCTAGATCTCTTTAACCAAAAAAGATTTGGAACAATCAATAATACTACACCAGCATGCTCAATTTCCTCCAACCTAACCCCTAATCTAGACAATCGATAGACCTCTCTAGTCCCTCTTTGCCACCATCCTCAACACATGCTAGACTACTAACTATAACATTAGCCTTATTAAGGAAAATAGTGCACACTCATATCATATTCCTTAGAGAGTCCTAACCACCTTTTTGTTATCTTCCATTCACACATATCATATTTAGCAAACAACCCCTTTTCGTCCAAGTATTGCAACACTAACCCCAAATGACTCACAAGCTCTAAATAAATCAATGTTCCACCACTAGAGGCCACCACAAATATGTTAAGGTAGGGTTTTAAGACCCTATTCATGAAACCCATAGACATAGACAGTGCATAAGCCAATCAAACAACTCCAACAATACTCAATGCTCACCCCTAGTTCGGAAAGACACTTAGGAATATCACCTACCCTTATCCTCACTTAGAGACAAAACCCGAAACAAAGATCAAGCATAGAGAAGTGACTATCCCATTGTAGTTTTCTAAAAAAATCATCCATCCATAACCATCATATTACAACCTTATGGGTTCTATACTTATTGGAATCATGATATGCAAGTAGCCAAACCACCTCAAGCATGATATCAATTCTACCACATCAACTCCAACAAGGCACAAGGTAAGACCTAAGGCAAGATAAATATGGAACAAGACCTATAAACATTCTTAAAAATAATATACTCAATAAAGAAGTAGACACCAAAGGTTCACATAACAACTCGGGGCACACAAGAAGCCGATTAGTAACCAAAAAGGAATAACGGGACCCGGATCCATCAAAATTAAAACTTTCAACTTACCCGCAAAGTAACAAGCCAAGTCTAGTGACCCCTAGAGGGGTATGGTTGAGAATGTTGATGACCATCCTTATGATCTTTAGGGACCCACTGATAGTGCCTCATCTTATGATCCATTCCACCATATCTAAACATGCACTTGAGCTGGCTAAGCAATTTCCTGGGTGGTACCTTCCGTACTTGTTGCATGTAGGAAGAGCTTGTATACCAACCCCTTTACCATGATACTTGGGGCTGACCACCCCGTCCTTGGCAACTCTCTTGCTTGGAGAATCGTTGGACTCTTGATCTTGGAAGCTACCATCAAATCGAGCCCTCTTGGATCCCTTACTTCTCCTCTTTCTAAGCTTCTTCCCCTTAAGTTGCTCGACATATGTCATGAGATGGGACAAATCCATATCCCTAATCAACATAGCGGACCTGTACTCCTCAATAACCAAATCGAACATGCCCATCACGAACTTGTTTATTCTAGCCCTTGGGTCGGCAACCAAGTGAGAAGCATATTTTGAGAGTTGGTCGAACTTGAGGGCACACTCCCTCACACTTATCGATCTTTGCTTCAAGTTTATAAACTCTACCAATTTATCTTCCCTAAGATCAAGAGGGAAGAACTGATTAAGAAAGGCCACCTTGAACTCCTCCCACAGAACCACATTGTCAACCCCTTTCTCTTTCTTCTATTGTGTGAACCATATTTGTGCCAACCCCTTGAGTTGGTATGCCGCCAACTCCACCTTTGCTTCTGACCTCATCGCCATAATAGATAGCACCTTGTATACTTTATCAATGAACTCTTGCGGGTCCTCATCCACCTTTGACCCATAGAATACTGGTGGGTTCATCCTTATGAAGTCTCTCACCCGATATGCCATGGTAGGAGCATGAGGGGCTTGGGCCCCTTGATTGTCTTAATTGGTCACAACTTAGGCAATCATAGTGAGAGCATACCAGAACCCTCAATTGGCCGGTCGCCCCTCAAGTATGTGGGCCCGTCTTCATCTTCCATTAGGTATGATATAGAATAGCAAAGAACAATCATTAAGGGGGAAAAACTTACTTTGACTTTATAGCATGACTTAGAATATGAAGAAGGGAAACATTTCCTAAAATGCCTCATAGCCTCTTGCTCATAGTTATGGTGCACAACGTAACCATGAACAAGACTCTAATCAACGCGGTGCGTTAGACTCCGAGGATCTAACAACCTAGTGCTCTGATACCATCTTTGTCATTACCCAAGCCTAGGGCCTAGATGTGACCACCGAATAGGGAACTCAAAGGGACCACAAGCAAGCCTCATAACATATCATTACACATCCTTGGTCGCGGAAATAATTAAAACGACAATAAGAGATAAGCATAAACAAGGGGAATTGGGACTAAGGGTAAACTTTCATATCATGAACATCAAGAAACAAGAGAATCAAGGCTTAAAGCATAGATACATAACATGTCCAACAATACCTCTACTACATAGATAAAAGCGTGGGCCATGACAAGCAACCAGGCTCACCCTCATAGCCAATACATAACATAAAAGAAAGATAGTCTTAGTACATAGCAATAGATCATAAGAAACATCCCCAGAATGGAGGAGTCACAACAAGCTTGAGTGAAACTGTACTAGCCACGTGGGTGGATATGCTCAAATGGAACTCTGGTTCCAATATGGTAACATCATGGAGGCATAGAGTATGCGTTAGTAGGTTTGAATGTACTAAGTATGTGGGATGCAATGCAACAAGAGGTAGGCATCATAATCAAAATACATAATTATAAGCAATAGATAGCATAATAACAGTATGACATGTATGATCAATGCTTAAGTAAATCATGCTTTGCAAATCATTAATCTTACATAGAACATAATATATAAGTGTGGGAAGAAACCTCATCGACATATCATAATACCAAGCGAGCAACAACTTGGAATCCCTTTGTCAATACTACACTGGAAAAAAGGGGGAAGTTACTTGTCAAGGTGAACTTCCTAATGACTAAGTGGATCCACTAAGCCTTATGTTGATTTGGTACTCGCCTCTAGTTCTTGGACTTGGGTATTTGCCTCAAGCCCTCATATTTAGGGTACTCGCCTCTTAGAGATTTGGGGACTCACCTCTAATCCCTTCACCTATGGTGGCATGTAGTTCTAGGACTTGGGAACTCGCCTCTAGTCCATTCGGTGCTAAGTCTAATCCCACGGAATATATAAGATAATCATACTTTAATAATTTGCAACAAACATAGAGACATGAAACAAGTAGCTCTTAACATCATTGACCACAAATGGTGAGCCTCACTTCAATCATAAGAATGTGTCATCATCAACATTATTCTTTGCATTAACATTAACATCAAAGGCTCAAATGAGGTATAATCTTAGAAAAAGGGACTTAATTCGGCCCTACAACATCATCAACATTTTAATGATTTAAACACATATTTAGAAAGCTCATAGTCATCATAGAGTCACTTGACTCATAACTCAACCAATAGATCATCAGAACTCAAAGAATCCTTAAAAAGATATTTTATCAAACATTTGGCGGGTGTGTAATGCTAGTGTAAAACTATGCAATTCAAGAGTTAATTCATGCTAGAAAATTCAATGTAAAACCTTCAATGGATACATGGTAACACCCTCAAGCAATATACATCAAAACTCTTCATCAAATCTTACAATAGATCTTGGATTCATAGCTCAAAACGTGCTAAAATAATCATAAATTTATAAACCCCAACATAGTGTGCAGTGAATTTCATAATAAGTAAGACCCATGAGTAAATCAAATTTAAATCATGTAATTTTAAGTAAAAGGAGACTTGGGAATCACGGGTGAAAGGAACCCATGAAACAAATCCACATATGTTGACTTTGGAGAGCTTCTTGAAGAAGATTTGAAATGAAGACTTGAAGCTTGAATGAAATCCTTAGATCCGGAAAGAGATTGGAACACTTGAATCTTGAGGAGGACTTGGGGTTTGACTTGGTTTCCTAGAATTCCTACAAGACTTCTTGAAAACCTTGAGAATCAATGGAGAATTTGATGAACATTAGAGAGGATTTTGAGAGATTTTTTGTTAGTTTTTAGGGCTCAAAACGGCTAGATAATGAGGGATTTTCGTGTATATAGGTATAGGGTTATTACCCAATTACCCTGGAGTAAAAAGGATAATTTTCAAATATTTTTGAACTAGTCCTGCGTCAAGTCCGCATCGTTGACCTGTCGCAGACAACTACTGTTTTTGTGAAGTTTCACAAAAAATTATTTTTCTTGGCACGGGCAAAGTATACCTTGTAGGTTCTAATTTTCCTACGCAATATTTCCTTTGAAACAAGAATATGAAGTCAAATTTATAAAATTCTGCATAAATTTTGAGATATTGAAAAAAATGTATCATAGGATCTTTCCGAGCTACATGGAAGAGTGTTTAAATATCCCCGATTTGAGATATAAGGGAAGTACGATTATGGGAGTATTCCTAGGAAAGTGTGGGGAGTTTTAATATCCTACAAATATTAGTATTATTAGCTACAAATACTATCTAAACATCCTAAATATGCCATTTCAACTGAAAGTAAATATCCACGGGGAAAAAGAACATAGACAAGAAAACCCCAAGATAAAAAATTGGGGTAGTTATGAATTCTAGCTACTCAGACTTCACTGAGGCCCATAACTACCCACACCTCATAGAAAAAGATGTGCATTGTCCCCAATGTACAAAACCAAAGCATAATAAAACATAAAGGGGTCAAAAAACATGCTTGGGCGCCTAAGTGCTAGTACCTTGGGTTGCCTCCCAAGCAGCACCTGGTTAATTGTCGTGGCACGACATAGATGTCCTAAGTAGTCAGACTTCCTCAGGATCCCATTCTTCCACCATCTCTATCTCTTCCATATTTTCAAGGTATGACTTGACTCTTTGGCCATTTACCTTGAAGGTTCCTCCACTTCATTTCTCCAACTCAATTTCCCCATAATCGAAGATATGTGCTACTAGAAAGGGTCCTATCTATCTAGATTTTAGCTTCCCAGGAAACAACTTCAATCTTGAATTATAGAGCAGCACCAAGTTCCCTGGTGCGAATTGGCAATTCTCTATGCAACGGTCATGTTGCAGCTTCATTCTTTGTTTGCACAAAGATGAGCTCTCATATGCCTTTAATCAAAACTCATCAAGCTCATTGAGTTGACTCAGCCTAGATTTATTGCATCATTCTAATCTAGATACAACTTTTTCAGTGCCCATATTGCTTTATGCTCAAGTTCTACTGGCAAGTGACATGCTTTCCCAAAGACAAGTTGGTAGGAAGACATGCCTATAGGGATCTTAAATGCTATCCGGTATGCCCATAGTGTGTCATCCGACTTCCATGACCAATCTGTCCGATTTGCATTCACAAATCTTAGATAGAAATTGTTCAATTTCTCTATTAGACACCTCCACATGTCTGCTCATCTGAGGATGATAAGGCATCGCCACTCGATGTTTCACTCCATACATTTCAAGAAGAGCTTTAAAAAGCATATTGCATAAGTGAGAACCTCTATCACTGATGATTTCCCTAGGGGTTCCAACCCATGAGAAGATGTTCTTTTTCAAAAATTCTGTGACACTTTTGCCCTCATTGTTTGGTAGAGCCATGACCTCAACCCACTTTGATACATAATCCACAACAACTGAGAAGTACTCGTTTCCATGTGAGCTAACAAAAGGTCCCATGAAATCTATCCCCCATGCATCAAATAACTCAATCACTATAATGGGGTTTAAAGGGAGCTCATGTTTGTGCGATACACTACTTTCTATTTGGCACCTATCATAAGCTATGTCATAGTCGTGGGAGTCTTGGTGGATGGTGGGCCAATAATACCCTCACAATAAGTTCTTGTGTGCTGTCTGAACTCCACTATGATGCCCACTAACCTATGATAAGTGACATGCCTCAAGAATGTTTATCATCTCAATCTCAGGAACACAGTGATAAATAATCCCATCAGCACATACATGGAACAAGTGTCGGTCATCCCAAAAGAACTTCCTCAAATCATAAATAAACTTTCGACATTGATGTGTGTTTAGGTCGGGCAACATAATGTCACTTACCAAATAGTTTGCACAGTCTGCAAACCAAGGTATCTGTCATACCTCGAACCTAGGGTCTATATGTGACATGGAGAATGGGAACTTGAGAGTCTCCAAACAAGTCTCAAAGTATCCATATTCACATCATCAGTTCGAAAGCGTATTAAAGATATTAAACACATAATTCTAAGGGCCAAAAAAATAAAACTCACATTACGGGGATGTCATAGGGGAAGAGATTAACATGCATTCACATAACATGTAACACATAAATATTAAAGAGCGGGTAAGTATGGCTCACTCTATGGGGGAAACACGAGACTCAATATCTGTAACACCTCATGAAATTTCTAAAACGTAACTAAAATATATCGTGCACACAACGCATCTTCCAAAGCTCTGATGGGAAATCCGAGACCGGATTTGCGATCAACGCAGAAAAATTGAGTCAAAAAATGGTGTCGACCTGATTTAAGGGAAATTGGGTCAAAAAATAAAATTCAAAAGATTTTCAAAAATAGTAGCAAATCCGCGCTCCTGTCATAACGCGAAAGGGGCGTGGAGATGCACTTGTGTTTTTTTAATTTTTTTCTTTTTTTTCGACGAGAATTATGTTTTTTTGAAAAATGAAAAATCACATAGTCTGCGACACTAGCGCGACACGAACCTGTGTGTTTTTTCTAAAGAATTTCTTTATTTACAACAAGGGCATTTTGGTCATTTCTAACCCATTTTTAAGTCCCAAAATGTGTTACAAAGGTCATTTTTAGTGAAAAGGGTTTCAAAAAGCTCATATTTTCCTTCTACGTCTAAGTGTAGAGTCTGAGAGGAGAAGCAGAGACAGTTTTAAGGATTCAAGGTTCAAGGTCAATGTTCCTTTGAAAATTCGAACAATCTTCATTCCATGTGTGTAAAGGCTACACAGAATATGAAATTGTTCTTCCATGTTCCCCAATGTATAGACTAAGTTGTTACTTGATAGTTGATAGGTCATGTGTTGAGAATCTTGAAGAATTTCTTGATATTTATCTGTAGTTCTTATATATTATCTTAAATTGATGATCATCATATTTTAAATTACTATTTATATGTATAATTGACAGATTAAAATATGCTCACTCTATATAATTTTCCTTGTTAAAGACAATAATAGTGAACTTAGGATGATGTCTAGAGCCTTGACTGTTTATGGATGTGTTGGTTGTTGTGGTCTGAGTCTTGAGATGAGTGTTGTGATGGATGAAGTAGATGAAGTTAATGTTATTGAGGTTTAAATGAGATTGAGATAGAGCTTAAAAGGAAGAATCTATTTCTTGAATTGATAGAATATGAGATGATGTCCCTGCCTGAGAGGGGGGTTGGTTGTATAGCTAGCCTGACATTGATAGACTTATGAGCATATTGAGTCCTGGGAGAAGTATTAGTATTGAAATGGGTAAGAGTGAGTCCCACTCGTACTTATTAACTACGTGACCAGTGTAAGAGAGGATTGGACTGTGAAAACAGATGTTTCCTTTGTCCCACAGAGGAGTTGACAAACTTCTTTGGGATCCCTCACAGACTTGTCCTTTACCCCGACAAGATACTGGATGGATGTGGCAATGACATCTCTTAGTTGTATCACCACCGGCTCATAGGTGGTGGTTGTTGGTAATAGAAACTCCTAGATAGTTTCCTTGTAGATAATACTCTGAGGTTGATGTGATTGTGTGATATCTTGACGGATAGTAAGGTGATAGAGTCCTGTCCTTTACTCTGAGATGAGGATGAGCGATTGATGAGCTGATGTCATATAATATTGTTTACCTTAGCCCGTTTTACATGTAGAACATTCCATGTGCTAACGGCCTTTTGGCGCTGCATCATTTTATGAAGCAAATTCGGTAGACAAAGGACTTCAGCAGGCTAATCATTGATGTTTGCAGATCCCCAGACAGAGACTTGGTGAGTCCTCCCTTGCTTTCGGAGGACATGTTTATCTTTCATTTATTTAGACTTGTTTCATTAGACTGTGCTAGCCATGACTTGTTATGTTACCTTCTTAGAGGATAGCTAAGGAGGCTTCATAGACATAGATAGTTAATAGTTTATGTCAGGATTGACATTCTTCCCACTCCTTATTTCTACTGAGTTACTTATATTCGTGTTCTATATGATAGTGATTGTGACAGCCCACTGATAGTCTATTATCCTTCTTAGATCTTTTGTATATGAGTTAATCAAACGAATGCAATGAGACTAGGTGGTTCGCTTGGGAGGTAGAAATAGTCTTCGAGTGCTAATTATGTCTAGGGTACCCTCCTGAGGTGTGATAAACTTGGTATTAAAGCTCGAGTTGAAGAGTCCTAGGGATTCTATGAAGCCGTGGCTAGTAGAGTCCTTATTATTGGTGTGAAGAGCTCCACATCCATAATTTGGCAACTATAGGACATTTAGGAATTATTTCACTTCTTTCTGATTCTAAGTCCGTGCGATAGAGTCAAAGCCTATAAGATTTCTTTCCTTAACTATTCTTTTCATGTTGCAGACCATGTCTTCTAAACGTACCGAGGATTTGAAGTATACCATCAACACCGAGAAGCTTGAGCATACTACTCAGCTTGTCGGGCATAATCGATGGGTAGGAGAGGACAAGGAGAGTGAGATAGAGGAAGCTTGGGGTGAGAAAGGAAGTCGGTTCCCCCATCTATGGAGACCTTGAAAGTACATGCCACCACCGGTGACTGCACCCATGTCCAATGGTAGATATAATTTGAGGCCGAGGATAAATCAACCCTTTAAGATTCGAAACACTTCATCCCGAGGAAGTGTGGCTCAAAGTCGTAAAGGAAAGCTACTAGGTAGAAGGTGTGGCCGACTTTATTTGGGCTGGTGTCGATTGGGCACCAACGGCTGCTTCGAGTGTGGACAAGAGGGTCACTTTCAGAGGGGTTGTCTGAAGTGAGCTAACCAAGACCAACCTGCTAGGTCAATGCCATCAGTTAGAGGGAATAAGAGAGATGCTACTCCTAGTGTGAGTGAGGCAGCAGACCAATTATATGCTGCAATAGTTGCCCAGCTCATAAAAATACTATGCGAGGTTGTGACAAGTATAAGATGAATCTTTACTTGCTTTTGATGTTATGCATGATAGAAGAGTTTATGTTTCCAAGAATTTTAATTTTGCCAACTAAGAGTGAGATTGGAGGTCTTATAAAACCTTAAGTACAGTTGTTACCCCTGAGCTAGAAAGATAATGAGTGAGAGGAGGAGACTGGGTAAGGAGAGTGGTGATTGATTGAGGCTTATAGTTAGAGATATGTATCCATTAAGTAACTAGTGAAAGGATGGGTTAATGGCCATAAGCTTGATGAAAGAGTCGAAAGTACCCCATGATTGTCATGATGAGGTGAGGTATAGAGAGAGGGAGAGTTAGTGTCAGAATGTGTTAGGGAATGCCCTGAAACTAGAAGGAAGTGTATGTTGATGTTTTGTAGTATTCATACTATTGAGGGTGAAGTATAGATCCTGATTAGGGGGAAAGAATGTTTCCAATATGATAGATCTAACTTAGGCTGATGATTGCGGGTGAGAGTTCATGGGACTCATCAAGTTATGAGCTTAGTTAGATAAGGAGATATGATCAAATAGGGGAGTAGTATTGAGTTGTGAGGAAGGGATGTGCTGATTAAATGCTCGCTATGAAATTTTAGCGGGATTATGTTCCCTAAGTATTTCTCTAATAGTTGTAAGTTAGTGTTAAAGAGGTGTGTGATAAGTGCACATGTTAGTACTAGACCCTAGGTTTGAATTGTGAGGAATAGTAGAAAAGAGGAGATAGTCTCATGAGAGTGATAGCCTTAATTGGAGATTTTCTGTAAGAGACTTGCAATAGTGTATGTAGATGTTAATTTGTAAGGAAAATGATACTATGGGTAGGGTACAAGTGCCCCTGAGGTGAGATTAATGAAACGAGGATAGCTCAATTGATAAGAAGAGACTTGAGATGTGTACTCATGATTGTGTAAAGATGTGTGATGCTCTAAGTCATGACTACTATAAGAATCTAGAAAATATCTTTGAGTTCAATGTGAAGTAAGTTGAGGAAGACATTCTAAGTTATCCCGAGCGACTAGCTTAATTGGGGGTCTATGGATAGATGATGAGAAGTTTCTCATTATAGTCTAAGTCTTATACAGATGGGTTCATGAGAACATAGAAGTTGAATGTTAGCAGACAAAAGAAGAGGTTAGATTGCAAGAGGCATGGGGAGTTGTTAGGTATGCCATCAGAATAGCAAATATAGATAGACCTCCATAGAGGCAGGAAAGGAGCTAAGAGTGATATTATTGAAAAGAGTCCGAGTAGTTATACACACACACACACACACACACACACACACATATATATATATATATATATATGTGTGTGTGTGACTACATCTTAACAGAAGAGGTCAACACATTCTTGTGGGTGGTTATTCCTTGACCAAATGGAGGTATGTGCTTATAGCCTAGTAGGGGAAATTGATTCGCCAACGTAGAGAGAGGACCTTGAGAGCTAAGGGGGGGATGACGAAGGGTAGACCAAAGTAGATTTTGTGTTTGATAGAGATGGGTTGATCGAGATGAGACATCAATTTTTGTCAAATCCTACGTTCTTTATTCTTCCATTGAGGTGATACTCTCTTCACGTTTGGTATGCGACTTCCATGCCTGTGGCCTACTCCCTTATACCACTTATTAATTGTTACTCGAGTTGGGAGGATGAAAAGAGATGAAGTAATTCATCAATTTTGATCTTACCCCATTGATTAGAGTGCTTCCACTCCTATGCAAAATGAGATGCGACCCAAGTTTCATATTATGTATAGCTTTGTGAAATCTGAATGAGTCTTGATAGACAAGAGAGATTGTAATCTATGAATATTCACAGATAGGATTTCTTGATTGAATCATGCTAATGATCTTTCATTCCTAACTCTTTGAGTAATCTAACTTTCCAGTCTTGATAGGAGTATTGTTGAGGATAGTAGACGAGTTCTAAGTGACGGGAGGGAATGAGTGCTTCTGAATTGTGATAAGGGAGTTAAGTTTCTATTCTTGAGTTGATGTTCCTTGTGAGCCTTTGCATACTTGAGTATGCAAGTGCTTGATAGTATTCATGCCTAATGATGATGTTGTAGATAAAGTTTGAACTTTAGATATTGTATTCTAAGTCCATTCTTGAGAATGAGTATTCGAGTATTTAAGTTCTTAATGGTATTCGTGCTTACCTGGAACAGAGAGGTGGTGATTTGAGGTTTCGCCAAAGTTCCTCTAGGTTCAAAATTAGGATGCTGATAGTAGTACACTGAGGATGAGGGCAGATGAGGAGGAGCGAGTGTATCCTTATGGTGATATTCGTGCTTAACTTATGTAGGGATAGAGATAGGAAGGAGGTGAGAGATAAAACCTTATGATGAATAGTAGATAGGTAAGAGTATGTTGGTGTGATTTCGAGTGAGAACTCATTGAATGGTGGAGGTAGAAGTGCTAAGTAGGATTGAAAATTCTACGATATAGTTGAAGTGGTTAGAATGATAGGCTTGAATTCGGGGTTATGGTCATGCGAATACTGATGGTAGACTAGTAAAGACTTCGTAATAAGGGTTTTAGGAGAGTAGTGAGGTAGTGAAGAGGATGAGTGATCTTATGATGCAAGCCCTGTTGAAGTTTAGAGTTGAGTATTGAGGATTATCCTTGTAAGAATATGATCGTGAATAACATCTTGAGGCTTAGAAGTAGGTTTGAACGGAAGAGGAGGAGGTGGATAGATGGAAATTGGGATAGGATTGAAAGATTGATTGATAGATGAGAATATTAAGGTGAATTCTGAGTCTATTCGTGCCTGGATATCTACTCTTACTCTTTATTCGAGGACGAATGATCCCAAGGTGGAGATGATGTAACATCCCCTGAAATTTCCGAAATGCCCTTAAAATGTATCGTGCACAGAACGCATCTTCCAAAGTTCTGATGGAAAATTCGAGATTGGATTTGCGATCAGGGCAGAAAATTCAATCAGAAAATGGTCTGACCTGTTTTAAGAGCAACTAGGTCAAAAAATAAAATTCCAAAAATTTTCAAAAATAGTAGTAAATACGCGCCCCTGGCGCGAAGTAGAGATGCACTTGTGATTTTTCTTTTTTTCTTTTTTAACGAGAGTTACGTTTTTTCGAAAAATGTGAAATAATACTGGTCCGCGGCCCTGGCGTGATGCAGACTTGTGCTTTTTTTTTAAGAATTTTTGCATTTCCGGGAAGGGCATTTTGGTCTTTCCTAACCTATTTTAAAGTCCCAAAACGTGTTTTAAAGGTCGTTTTTAGCAAAAAGGGTTTCAAAAAACCCATATTTTTCTTCTATGTTTAAGCGTAGAATCTGAGAGGAGAAGCAGAGACAGTTTGAGGGATTCAAGGTTCAAGGCCAAGGTTTCTTTGAAGATTCGAACAATGTCCATTCTAGGTATATAAAGGCTAACCAGAATATGAAATTGTTCTTCCATATGCCCCAATGTATAGATTAAGTTGTTAGTTGATAGTTGATAGGTCATGAGTTGAGATTCTTGACGAATTTCTTGGTACTTATCTGTAGTTCTTATATATTATCTTAAATTGATGATCATTATATTTTAAATTACTATTTATACGTACAATTGACTGATTATATGCTCACTCTATATAATTTTCCTTGTTAAAGACCACAATAAGGAACTTAGGTGATGTCTAGAGCCTTGACTATTTATGGATGTGTTGATTGCTGTGGTCTGAGTCTTGAGATAAGTGTTGTGATGGTTGAAGTAGATGAAGTTAATATTCTTGAGGTTTAAATGAGATTGAGATAGAGTTTGAAAGGGAGAATCTATTTCTTGAGTTGATAGAATGATAGATAAGATGAGGTCCCTGGCTGAGAGGGGGGTTGGTTGTATAACCAGCATGACATTGATAGACTTATGAGCATATTGAGTCCTGGAAAGAGTATTAGCACCGAAATGGGTAAGAGTGAGTCCCACTCATACTCATTAACTACGTGGCCAAAGTAAGAGAGGATTGAACGTTGAAACGGATGTTTCCTTTGTCCCGTAGAGGACTCGACAGGCTTCTTTGGGATCCCTAACAGACTCTTCCTTTACCCCGGCAAGGTACTGGACGAATATGGCAACGACATCTCTTTGTTGTATCACCACCGGCTTATCAGTGGTGGTTGTCGATTATAGAAACTCCTAGATAGGTTCTTTATTGATAGTACGTTGACGTTGATATGATTGTGTGATGTCTTGATGGATAGTAAGGTGATAGAGTCTTGTCCTTCACTCGGAGATGAGGATGAGCGATTGATGAACTGATGTTATATATATTGTTTACCTTAGCCCGTTTTACATATAGTATGTTCCACATACTAACACCCCTTTGGCACTGTATCATTTTATGATGCAGATTCAGTAGAAAAAGGACTTCAGTAGGCTAATCGTTGAGGTTTGCAGATCCCCAGACATAGACTTGGTGAGTCCTCCCTTGCTTTCAGAGGACATGTTTATCTTTCATTTATTTAGACTTATTTCATTAGACTGTGGTAGCCTTGCCCTATCATGGTACCTTCTTAGAGGATAGCTATAGAGGCTTGACAGACATAGATAGTTGATTGTTGTGGTCGGGATTCACATTCTTCCCACTCCTTATTTCAATTAAGTTGCTTTTATTTGTACTCTATATGATCATGATTGTGATAACCCACTGATATTCTATTATCCTCTTTATATCTTCCGCATATGAGTTGATCGAACGAATGCAATGAGACTAGGTGGTTCGCTTGGGGGTTAGCAATAGTTTCCTAGTGCTAGTTACGTCTAGGGGTAACATCTCGGGGCATGACAGGATCTTCCACATTTCCACATCAAATCATACATATCATAATTCTCATAATCAACCCATGATAGTCATATCAAATAGATAACCATAATCATAAGCTCCAAATACGACATATAACATACATTCGTATAAGAGTCTACAAGATGTCCAACAATGCCTCTACTCATAAGATAGGACGAGGGCCAAGACATGTCCTGGGCTCACCCTCAAAGTAAATGTTATAAACAAAAGCACCCTAGGTAGAGGAATGGTGGCTTATCCTTAGAAGGTAGATTCACCACAACAAATGTCTCAAATCTGATCTAGCCGTCAAACGGTGGATGAAGATAATATCCAGTCCCTACATGGTTAGATCATGTAGGCAAAAGTATGCATTGGTACATTTGAATGCACTAAGTATGTAGGCGTGCAATACATATGATTTATCAAACCTGCATTTAATATTAGATGACAAGGGCACATAATATAGAAAGATGTATATGTCCAAAGAAGAGTATATAAAAATATGTCATGAAATCAATGATGCATGAAATGCAATAATTCTCATATATATACTGGGGATGAGACCTTAACCGACATCTCAAACTCATGCAATCTATTTCATGAATTTGCCCGATGTTGATATCCCATCAGGTTAGAGCAGAGTACTTGCCAAAGGAATCTACACCATACCTTATGACCTGGTCATTTCGTATGTGATGGCCACCTTTCTTATGACCCGGTCATTTCGGAAGGATTTCTATTATCATTTCATATCATATCAATAAATGAATAACCATCACTTATGACTTGGTCATTTTAGTGATAACTACCATTCCTATGTTGCCACATAGTTTAAGGAATGGGAGAGGACCCTTGGGGAAAGCCCTGATGCCCCTAATCCATCGATGCTAAGTCAAACATCCCACGAGAATACTTATATATATATATATATATATATATATACACATAATTTCAAAAGAGGCAAGTCATTTCAATTCATTTCAATGTACATTTAGGCTTAAAAGCCAAACATTTCTCATAATCATTCATTCATGGCTAAAAAACGAAATCATAGTTCAATATTATATTTCTTATACGTAGGAATAGCCCATTCATTAAACAATATGGTGCAAGAACCCAATATACTCAAAGAGCCAATAATAATAGACGTTTATGTGATCACATTATTGTCATAACAATATTTTGTCAAAATCATTTACATGAACATAGTTAGGCTTAACTCATTTCATAATTTTTTCATAAAATCTCACGTACATGAATACATATGCTATGAATGAGATGAGAAAGATGTGGGTAATGGAGATTCAACTTAAATCAATGATAGATTATAAAATTCAAGTAAATACATAAGAAAAATTCACATTTAAATCAAAATATGGTTTATCCATGTACAAATTAAGCTTTAAAGGGGACATGCACATTCACAACTTCATAACTTCAATACGAACAATCATATTATGGCTTAAATCAACTTAAAATCATCAATAAAGCATAGTCATACATCAATTGAATTTAATAAATCATAATACTGAAAACCTATATTTAAAGTAATATAAAATTCATGAAAAATCAAGTATCAGAGTTTTGGGTCATCTTGGTTGAAAGGGGCCAAGAATCAAACACACACACCTTAGCCAATAGAGAAGATCCAAGAAGAAATTGGAAGAAATTTGATGAGAGAATTTGAATAGTTCTAAGTGTAGGAATGAATATGAATGAGAGGAATAAAGTTTAGGTCATTTGGAGGTCTTATGATAGCACAAGAAGTCATAAAAGACCCATAGGAGAAGCCACAAATACAAAAAATCCATCAATGAAGTTAAAATTATATTTCTTGCGAGGGGTCCGTGAGGAGGTCTCATCATCTGTACAAACTAGAACATCATGATGCAACTGACAACATAATTATGATAAGCAAGAGAATATCCATAATCCACAATAACTGAACAAGTCAAGTGCTAACAATCCAATACAGATGCTCTCACAGAAAAAAGTCCCAAGTAACACACTCAATGATGATTCCAAGATTAACTTTAGGACTGCGCAAACACACTCACACTCACAAAGATATTCATGCCCATTGACTAATACTATAGGGTTTCTCCTATGCTTATGAGTCAGATTTTCAACTAGCTGGATTAGAATTACTTTAGGACTTTCTAAACTTGTAACATAGGCTCTTGGGGCTTTGGTAGAGAATATTTGGAAACATAGTGACTAACGACCATCCTTAAACCCCTTTTTCACCACTTTCACATTACCAACTCAATGATTTCACCTTATTCTCCCTTTTTCTTCATATTCAAGCTTTTTCAGATATTTTATTCACATTTTTCAGCTTTCACCTCATTTTCACATATTGTTTTGATTTTAATATCAATCTAAGGCATTTTTTTCTTTTTCCTTCTGCCGATACATGATCTTCTCTCTTTTCTACTCATTCCTAACTCACCACCTTATTTTTGTGATTTCACCTCTACACCGGCCACCCTCAACTTACGCTTTTAGCCTATATTGAAGTACACAATATCTATTCTCTAAACCAGGGCCACTTTTGGTAGCTACCCTCAACTTAGGCATTTTGCCTTAGTCAAGGTTCACAATGCTCAAGGACAGACCCGGGCCAATCTCAACGTTCATCACTAGACAAGACTAGACTAATTAGGTATTTCTGAAAGAATTAGTTCATGCAAGGCTCAAAGTTTTGGACAATGGATAAAGCAATATTTGGTTGGTTATTTTAGGCTAAAGTGGGTTGATTTAAAGAACAAAGGCCTAGGATTACCTCCTAATCCATTTAATCTACGATCCAATTTAGAGTAACAGGCAAGTTCTGAATTAGCACAAAACATGCATGAATCTAGCAAAATAAGCTCACCCGCACATGGCATTGCATACATTATCAACACGAAACTTACAGATCATGCTTCATATCTCAATTACCCTCACTCATCAAGACAAATATTGTCAAACATCCAAATATGCATGGTTGCAATTTAACTACTACTCAAAAATTTTGGTGGGTACCAATTTTCAAAATATTTTAAAATAATCATCAAAACTTGGTACATTCCATAAGTTCAAATACTACATACTACAAATATTATCTAAAACATCGTAAACATGCCGATTCGACAAAAATTAAATATCCATCAGGAAAAGAACACAGGCAAGAAAACCTTGGGCTAAAAAGTTTGGGGTAGTTATGGATCATAAGCTACAACTCAGACTTCACCAAGCTCTATAACTGCCCACACCCATAAAAAAACTATACATTGTCTTCAATGTACAACATCAAAATCAAAGTAAATACAAAGGGTCAAAAACATATCTTGGTGCCTAAGCACCAGTCTAGGTCTACATATGATGATCTCCCTCGTGAGGGGTAGTCTTCCTAACAACCGAACCAGATGGGCCAATACTCATTGCTCTATCATGCTCCTAGGCTAGTTGCAACTTCTCTTCTCGCCTCGATATCCATAAGGTCAGTCCGAGATTATCCTCCTCATCCTCATCATCAACCTTGGAGATCCTCGAACGCACATGCCTTTCCTATGTCTCATACCCTTCATAAGGGGTCTCTTTTCACGAGAAGGTTGTGTGGGATCCTCTGTAGAAAATAGATCAAATAGCAGCTCCGAAGGAGTAGAATCTGGAATTGTAACTAGCGTCGCTAGTTAAGAAGTCAAGTCAGCACTAAGTTTTGCAACCTTCTCGTGTGTGGCTGACAAATCTGATGGTCGATCCTTGGCTAACCTCTTCTACACCCAGTCCTCAAAGGCATCAATGCGTGCATCCACCGTGGAAACATGCTCCTAAATAGTAGATAAGGTGAATGCCTTGCACCACTCCTCTGAGTTTTCCACAGTCTACCGAACTCATGGTCTGAACAGAAACCGTGAACATGTGAACCATGCCTGGTGTAGGAGTCTGTGAAGTACTAGCCTCTGGTGTAGGAGAAGCTATAGTGGGATCCCCCTTAACATCGACTGCCTCAAGTTGCTGGGGTCTCTCATTAGTAGTAGCTGCTGGAGGAGTAGTAGGGGCAGTCGTCAAACCCTCCTTTGGTGGCTCTGGATTTAACATCTCAGGCGTAGGAGGAGGCTGGGTCATCTGAAGTGCCATAGGGTTCTCATCAGCCTTTATCAGGCTAGGATCTAGAGTGTGTAGGGCTGATACCAAGTGGTCAAGATGACACAATATTTGCACCTTGGATGCGATACAGAGTCTGTAGATCAAGATAAAATATGGCATACAAGTGGTCCTCTTGAGTGCCGACTCTTGAATTTGCTCTGCTATGAGTCGGGCCCAATCAATATCATAGCTAGCCAGGATACTAGCAACCAATACCGCTTGCTCTGGTGTAAGTGTGTTATCTGCTAGCGTTGGCCGTATGCGAGATCTAACCATGGCCTTTCAAAACTTAGTGGGGAAAGAGAGTGATGCCTTCACAATAGACTTTGTATGTGTGGTGACCCAGGCAGGCTCTTGACCATGCTCAAAAATATGACTGGCCAGCAATCTCAATAACTCGATCCCCTGTACCCAGATCCTTTAAAATCAATGCAGTCCTAGCCTACCTCAATTTGTAATCGAACTCCATCGTCAATCACGAAGCTCTTTATTCATGAACAAAAAGTACACAGCGAATCATTTCCTTTGAAATATCTCCATACTGTCCTCTCACTGATACCTCTCTCAATCTTGACTGTGTGGGAGGTCTCTTCCCCTCAGTAAGATCATGAAGAATAGTGGCTACGTAAGCTGCATAGAACTCCCGTACCATAAGCGAGGCATATCGTCCAAGCTTATCTGTTAACCACTTGAGCTCATATCATGTCATTGTGTCCTCTCGTCTTAGGACACAGCTCAATCCATCAGCAATTACCTGGGGCTCCTCATATATCGACCGTACGCTCTTGTCTTGCCCCTTTGGGTGCAAACCCATTGTAAATATGTCCTTCATGTCCTCGACACCACACTGGTGAGTAATAGGATTCAGTGCTGAAGTAGGTGATGGGGCGACAGAAGACTGGGCATCTCTTTTATCCTGGCAGCTCTCCTCTAAACTCTACTCACTTCTAGACCTAGTCATCTATGATAGGCTACTCCCAGTCTTCTCATTACCTTCCTCATCAGACTGGGAAGGACTAATAGCCTAAGCTCGAGGTTGCCTAGTTCTGGCAACAACTGTTGTCTGTGGTCGAGGTGCTGCTCAATTAGGCTGGCTGTCATAATTCTCCATTGACCCACTCAACTGGGTTTGCTTATTACCGGAATGCTCTGTATCTGTTGGATCGTCAGTGAGCTTCCTTCTAAATGCCTCAATCATTGAGCATTGTCCCTTTAGGGCCATAGTTCTTGAAAGATAAACATTAACAAACTACCATAAGCCCCAACAATTAACAAATTAAAAAGAAGAAAAGCAAATTGGATCAGTTGTAGTCAGGTACTACGAGAACCAGTTACAAGTTGTAGTTGGAACAATGAGTCATAAAGTGGTCCCATGCTCCTGAAGTGCACAACAATATGGAACACTAGAAGATGGTACAAAATCCAGTTATGACTTATAATTTGGATTACGGGTCGTAAACAAGTTTAGTATAAAGTTCGAGGGAGCAAAATAAAAACATGCAAGAGACCACGAGACCTATCTATGACTTGTAGAAGGTTTCATATGATAAATATTCAGAACATCAAATCACTGGAACTTACCACGAGAGGAAATTATGACTCGTAGACTCATTTATGAGTCATAAAAGACTCCCGTGACAAAGAATTTCCAGGTACCTGCTGTACCTCAATTCGTCAGACGGACCCATACGAATAATTCACGTACCATCTTACCAGCATCAAAGCAAGTATATGAACACTCATATGCTAAGCACACATTAACCCATACCACAAACATTATTTCAAAATAAATTTACCTCATCAAATAGAAATTGGCAATTAATACCCAATAATTTCATTCTTCCCTAAATACATTCAGACATGCACCTATATTACCACCCACTGAGTCACGAAAAAAAATTATGTAATCACATTCAAGATCACTTGGGGTATAGTTCAACAGGTACAATAAGAGTTAATCACCCTATGATTCCGATAAATTCAATCTAGCCCAAGTATAATCACACTCCTGTGCAACTAGAAATAATTCCATAGTAATAACCCATTAACAGCCATTCAATCAAACAATGAGCATGATATCATAAGCATTCATTACAATATCAAATGTATAACACTTAACATAGGGCTTGAACAATCAATTCAGTTCAAAGCAACCCTAATCTCTCATTGTCAACTCACATTCAAGCAAGAATCTAATGCCCACATACCAACTCATTCACATTCATCAACTCAAACTTAAAAAAAAAGGTAAATTTAGAAGTTAAAACTACACCAAGAAACTTACCAAGTGTGTAGATGAACTTGAGAAAGAAAAAGAAGACGACTGATGAACAAACCCTAGTTTTTATATTCTCTTGCCAGAAATGGGTCGCACACAACGGAGAAGGTGATCGGAATTAATGGGGAAAGAGATTGGAGAAATTTATTGGTCAATTTAAACTTTATCGGGTCAACATTTTAAATTCACTGGATCAGGTCTACGAAATCCTGACTACAAGTCATAGCTTGGTCTATGACTCATAAGTCCTGGTCTCGTAGATTACTGAATACTTAGAAAAATTCCAAAACATACCTGGGTTCCATGAACCCTATTCACAACTCATAATTTGGACTACGAGTTGTAAAGTGGGTGCACACTTGACCTACGTACTATAACTCTCTACGACATAGGATTATGTGTATAAAGTAGAATATGACTTGTAAGCCTGGTCACAGAGACTGTATCAGATGCAATTCTCAGTAAAACCTGAAACCTTTGTCCTGAACCTGTATGCTCTTCATAAAATGCACTTGCACCTTAAATTCAAAAAACCCAATAACAACAATAACAATCAAAACACAAACAAACAATCAACTTAGAAATTTAAAAAACTGAAAATAAACTCAAAACTATGCTAGAACATCAAAAAATCCTTGGGTTTCTTCATAAGTAGCACCTGATTTATTATCACGACATTACTTAGAAATCTTGAATACTCAGGCTTCCCCAAGCTTTGGCGAGTCCTTATCACCAGACTTTCCCTCTTTCATCATACCACTCTGAATCTACTCAAGTTGTGCTGATACAAGTCCGAACTGGCTATTAAGTTGTTGACTTGCCATCGAATGTTGGTCAACTTTGTAGTTTATTTTGATAATGTCAAACTTGATCTCTCTTAACATCTCCTCCTGTGTATTTCCCTTCTATACCAACTGGGCAAGCATATCATCAACTCTAGAACTTCCATTTTCCTTATAGTGATGGTGCAGTAGCATGAACCAACTGGTCCTACCACTTTCTTCCTCATTGCTTGCATCGTTGGTGTAGTGGCTTCCTCGACTACCCTCTGGAGTATTTACATCTTGCTTTTGTTTCTTTAACCTCTCTAGATTTGCTTTGTTTTGCTTAAGCATGTGAAAGATTTCTACATTTATCTTTTCTTGTTCAGAGTTCCTATCAGAGTTTTCCATGTAGCTTGTTGGTTGCTCGCGTGTAGGTCTATACATATAGTAAATATCAGCCAAATTGTCTGGCTGTTCAACAACTTCTACAAATAGTTTTCCTAAGATTGAACCTCCCATAAATCATCTGCATATGCTTAATTATCTGGGTTCAGCGCTCGATAGAAACTCACTGCCGGTGTTGTGTCTGAAATGCCATAGTACGGAGCACTCCACAAGTATCCTTTGAACCACTCCCATGTCAAAATGAGTGAATCACCATAGACTTGCTGAAAGCTAATGATTCGGTCCCTCAGCTTAAACCTATTTGATCTAACGGAGAACCTTGCTAATAAAGCCCTTTGCAATCCACCCAACTACTAATCACACCTTTTGGAAGTTCATATAACCACAATGCAACATTGCCTGTAAGAGACAATAGGAAGACACAAAGTCCCATAACACCCATAGATAGATGTTGTGTTCCCATTACAAACCTGCAAACATATACAACATTGTGCAGGTGGTGATATGGATCCTCTGATGGTAGGCCTGCAAATAAAGCACAGTTTTTCAATATTTGGAGATGCTCATTGAAAACAATGAACTTTGAGTCGGCCGGTATAGGCGGAAATACAATACCTCCCGTGATGTTAGAGTTTTCTTGGACCATTCTTTTTGTAACCGACTGGATCTCTAAATCAATTGGAGTTAAGGGAATATCTTGACTCCTTGTGTTTGGCATACAACACCTATATACCCTACAAACAAACTAAACAAACAAAAACAAAAACAAAAGTAAAATACAAGACAACCAAGAAATTAATACTTGAATTATACTACTGGTGAATCCAAATCAAAGTCTCGCCATATTCCCTGGCAATGACACCATTTGCTTTGATCACTCTTAAGATACACCTCCCTTTTAAAGTCGAAGAGATTGTAGAAGTAATAAACCTAACCAAGGTTAGGGTTGAATCCTACAGAGAATACAAGACTTTCCAAATCGATTCACCAATAAACAATTCAACAATTAACTAACTCAATTCCCAAAAAGTGGGGGGGGGTTGCAATGATTTATAGAAAATTAAACTAAATTAACTAAAATGAAAGATAATCAATAATGGAGGGCAACTTGGGTATTGTGTTCCCCATGATTCACTAATTCAATATCCCCAAATATCACAATTCTCAACTAGAATATCATATGTAGGAACCTAATTTAAGTTATTCCAACCCTTTGATCAAAGGTGAAGTTCGAATTTCACTATGGGACTTGGCCCATCTCCATAGTGTGCTAAACTAACGATTACCCATAGTCCCAGTCAATCTCCCCTTGGTGTATTTCGGTTGATTAGACGAGAACACATCATCGAATCCTGATAATCAATCGCTTTTTCTATTCATTACCTCTTAGATTGGGAATGTGACACTAGGAGCGTTCTAATGTTGGCCACCATTAGAAAACATTCAAAATGAAGAGAATTAATTAATACATGAAAATACTCCTTCTAAGAATTATAAATAATTCGGGTTTTCTAATTTAGATTCGCATGGTTCCCACAACAACAAGTTGTGGGTTTTGTTACTCATATTTTGAGCAAATAAAGAAACAATGAATAGGGAAGACATGCTTAATCACTTACCCAAAATTATTGAAGAACAAGAAAATCCAATTTGTACTGAGAATCACAAGATTGAAATATGACTTGAATCCACAAGTGAATCTCTTCTCCAAAATTTAGTCTCCAAAACTAAAACCGGAAAATATACTCTAATTTTGTGCTCTCTACTCTATCCTCTACTGTAATCTATGAAAAACTAAAAAGCTCTACTTAAGGACATAATATTTACTATTTATTGTATTTACATACAAGTCCCTAAAATAATTAGAAAAACTGGTCGGCACACCCTATGACTTGCAGTTACGACTCGTAACTAAGGTCATTAGTT
This sequence comes from Solanum clarkiae, assembly GCA_011800125.2. Lineage (NCBI taxonomy): Eukaryota > Viridiplantae > Streptophyta > Magnoliopsida > Solanales > Solanaceae > Solanum > Solanum clarkiae. Next base: position 48,869 of record JAABOM020059031.1, read on the forward strand.
GTAATCGGACTTTTGTGCTTAGCTCTTGCATCTTGGACTTCACTGTTACCAAAAATTTTCACAAGTCGTAGTCGGATCAATGACTCATATTATCCTCTCGTAGTCCATAGCTGCAACATTTCTTTTTATACATATGTTTAAAAAGCACTTACCTAAGTTTCAAATTTTGCAAAATAAAATCGGAGGGTAGACAAAA
>JAABOM020059032.1:0-13255 GCA_011800125.2 Solanum clarkiae
GTTTCCTAAAACCCTCGGCTCAAAACCCATAAGCAGAAATACCTAGATATGACAGAAAGCAATATAAGTTAAGCAATGTAAGTTATGTTAAGGAGATAATAAACAATAGACAATAGAGTACATGACAGTAAGTAAATATGATAAGTTAACACCTACATATGTGAAACGCCTCAAAATGCCCGAAAATGTGCCTCAAAAATACCATAATTATAATTTTCATGTATCTCAAAATTCATGCGTCATATCGAAAATCTGACTTCATATTCATGATGAAGAGGAAAAATTGAGTGGCAAAATGGGTGTAACCCCTATTTTAGAGAAACCATAGCAAAATTTTATTTTACAAAAATTTTCTTATCTGGTGTTGATCTGCGCCCTGGCCGTGACGCGCCAGGGGCGCGGATCAGTGATATTTTGTCCCCAGTTTTCTGTTTCGGCCTAAGGCTTTAGGTCTTGGACCCCTGCTCTCCTTTGCATAAAAACACCTATACTTAGTCATTTTTTAACTCTATATCACCCAAGACACTATCAAAACCCTTTCTAACACTATGTCAAATATTTTATCCAAATTCAAGTGTACCAAACTCAATTCCGGATCTCAAGAACTTCATTCAAGATGTCATTCAATCTACATCAAGGATATCCCAAATTTGAGGTATGTGGGTTTCAACCATTGGGTCCTTTCACCCATGGTGCCCAACATTCCTTTTTATGTAAATTGCATGTTTTCAAGGTGGATTATCTATGGGTATCTCTTACTATGAAATTTGACTATAAATTATATTAGGGTTTTATAAAATATTGATTGTTTAAGCATGCTTTGAGCTATGAATCTATGAGCTATTATGAGATTTGATGAGGGGTTTCAATGTATCTTGCATAAGCGTGCCAAGGGTTAGAGGGATGATTTACATTTGGTTTTCTCATATGATTTCACTCTTGAATTGCATGATTTTGGACTAGCATTACACACCCACCAAGCGTTTGATAAAATATCTTATTAACGATTCTTGAGTTACGAATGGTCTATTGCAAAGTTTATGAGTGAAAAGACTCTATGATTGTGAAGGGACTGTGTGTATGTATTGAATTCATAAAAAGTGTCTATAGTGTTGCAAGTTGACCACACCTTGTTGAGGAGGTGATATGTCTCAACCACTTTGGTGGGGGATACTATGCCCATGTTTTATTATGATTGTGCATTTTGATTATGTTGGCTTATATCTTTGTTTCATTGCACCCCGCATACTAGTACATTCAAACCTACTATTGCATACTCTACGTGGCTCCTTTTGATCATCCTCCTCCATGTGGCTAGTTCGGTACTTCGAAGAAAGATTTAGTGAGTCCTCAACTCTGAGAAAAATATCTATATTACTTATGCTATGTCAAGACTTCTTTTATGTTGAAAACTTGTTAGGTGAGCCTCGGAAGTGTCTTGTCCTCTGCTCCATTCTAAAGTAGAGGTGTTGTTAGATACTAAGTTATTATATGCTTTTGAGCTTAACTCTTCTTACATTTCTATGTTTATAAAAGACTTTCCTTAGTCCCGCTTCCCTTTTTACACTTGACTCTTATTGATTTTAGTTTCATTTCCGCAACCAAAGATTATACAATATATGCTAAGAGGCTTGTTTGGGATGTCTTCGGATTTCCCATTCACTGTGTCACATCCAAGCCCTAGGCTTGGGTTGTGATAGTTATGATGTGATGATGAAACTCCTAAGTCCCTACTCCCATAGCATAAGTCATATGAATCCTCCCCTTAGACTTATTATTGTTGGATATATGACGGCAAGTCCCTTATTCCCTACCCCTATAGCTTGAGTTCTGAATTCACGTCCCGTATATCTACTTGTTAAAATGTGTGACAATGAATACCATACCCTCTTATCCTATATCTTGAATCCAAAGACCCCTACCCCCTAGTATCACTTTTAATAATTGAATTACGCTTCCGAATCGATGATGTGTGTATGGATGTTATGAGGCTTGTGTGGGGACTTTCAGGTTCTCATTCACTATGTAACTCCTAGGCCCTAGGCTTGAGTTTTGATCTTAATTGAATGTTGTAGTTTTTGAGTTTTGGTGGTAGGGTCAAGGATATTTGTGTTCTCCATTGCCTTACTTTGAGCTTAGTATTTTCTTGCAGATTATTAGGTTGTTTGGTACTCATCCTTCGCTTCTACACCTACGTAGGATATGATCCAATATCCTCCTATCTTCTCTATTCCCTTTATGGACTGATCTTCTTGATTACTTGAGAAATAGTGACTTATCTTTTTGATGGAGCTTCAAGCTTCCTTTATCTTATGTTTTTGTTCTATTTGAGAACTAATACATTGAGATTTGTATCATTTCATTTTTATTATAACTTAGTTGTAGTGGCTTGTATATATGACACCAGGTCTTTGGGTTGAATTTTAGAATTGTGGTTTATAAGCCATTATTTTATCTTTGTTAATTTCTTTTCTTCTTCTTTGAATTTTGTTTGCTTTATTTCATATTATTGATTTGGTTGACATATAATGGTCGATTAAGGTAAGTGTCATCATACTCAAGTTCAGGTCATGATAGATTATAGGAAGTTGAACAAGATAACTATCAAGAAGAAGTACCCTCTTCCATTTATCAATGATCTATTTGACAAACTTCAAGAGGAAACTCGATTCTCTAAGATTTTCTTGAGGTCTGGCTATCACCAGCTAAAGATTAGTACTTGTAAAATTCCTAAAATAGACATTTAGACCTAAACGATAATTATGAGTTAATTAGGTCAACATATCTTGGTGGGTTAAGCAAAGTGTTATCATACCCGAGTTTGGGTCATGATAGATTATAGGTAGTTGAACAAGATAACTGTCAAGAAATACTACCCTCTTCGATGCATCTATTATTTATTTGACAAACTTTACGGGGAAACTCTATTCTCTAAGACTGACTTGAGGTCTGGCTATCACTAATTGAAGATTAGTTCTTCTAAAATTCTTAAAACAACCTTTTGGACCTAATATGGTCATTATGACTTTCTAATGATTTCCTTTGGGTTGACCAACACCCCCTTGAGGGTTGATTAATGCGGTATTCTGTCCATATTTGGACTCATATGTGATTGTCTTCATCGATGATATCTTTTTGCACTCTAAGATTGAGGCCGACCATATTAGTCATCTGATGATCGTACTCAAAGGATGAGAGAGGAGAAGTTATATCCAATATTTTCCAAATGTGAGTTTCGGCTCAATTTAGGAGCATTATTAGGGCATGTAATTATCAAGGAAGGCATCAGATGGGTCTGACCAACATAGAGGCAATAAAAGAATGTACTAAGCATACATCGGCCACAAAGATTTGTAGTTTTATGGGTTTGGCTAGATATTATTAGTGGTTTGTTTAGGGTTTCTCTACCATAGCAGCTCCATTGACCAGTCTCACTCAGAAGAATGTAACATTTCATTGATATGATGAATGTGAGGAGAGCTTTCAAAAGCTCAAGGTATAGTTGGCTTTAGCCCCTATTTTGACATTTCCCAAAATGGTGTAGACTTCGATATACATTGTGATCAATCTAGAGTCTGGATAGAGAGTGTTTTCATGTAGAAAAGGAAGGTGATTGCCTATACTTGTAGGAAATTAAAGGCACACACAAGGAATTTTTCTACCCATGATTTAGAGTTGGCGACAGTGGTATTTGTTGTGGACATCATATATATATGGAGAGAGAGAGAGAGAGAGAGAGAGAGAGCAAGAGAGAGAGATTTTCACTGATCACCAAAGTTTGTAGTATATCTTTATCCAAAGAGACTTGGGTAATAGAAGCGGATCAAGCTACTGAAAAACAATGATTTAACCATTCTATACCATTTGGGAAAACCCAAAATGGTGGATGCTTTGTGTAGAAAATCATCTAGCATGAGGAGTCTTGTAGATATTTGTATGGAGGAGAGACCTTCGACTAGGGATGTTCCGAGGCTATCTAATGCTTTGATGTGATTCTTTTGGATGATGATAGTACGCTTGCCTTCGTTAAGGCCCGTTCTTCATTAATGAATCCGATTCATGCTCAGCAGTTTAAGGATGAAAATTGTGTAAAATAAAAGACAAGGTGACTAGATGGGATCATAGGAAGCAGTGCTTGATCCTGATAGAGTTTTTATGATTAGAGGACATATTTGTAAGCCTAAAGTAGGTGACTTGACTAGGTTGATTCTTTGAAAGGCTTATTATACCTATTATTTTATCTATCCATGAGCAGCAAAGATGTTTCATGACCTAAGCTAGCTTTATTGTTGGAGTGGCTTGAAAGGAATATCTTAGAGGTTGAGTCTAGCGTTTGACATATCAATAGGTTAAGTGTGAGTACCAAAGACCCAGAGGTGGTTTTCAAAGGATGCCTATTCCTACATGAAAGTGGGAGCGGATTACCATGTACTTTGTGGTAGGTTTTCCCATTACATGGGTGGTTATGTTCCTATGGTTGTTGTAGATTTGTTGGCTAAGTCCTCTCATTTCATTCTAGTTAAGGTTATGTATTCGGCAGAGACATTGGCTCGGCTTTACATCATCAAATAGTTAGACTTCATGAGTTTCATATTTCCATTGTTCTTGATAGAGGTTTATTGTTCACTTATCACTTTTGGATGGCATTATAGCATAGTTTGGGTACTCATATGGACATGAGTACATAATTTTACCCTCAAACTGATGGCTAGTCAAAGAGGACCATTCAGGTATTAAAGGATATGCTTTGGCTATATGTGATGAATTTGATTCTCGATGGGATTAGCATTTGCCTATAGATGAGTTTTCCTAAAATAACAACTAATATTCTTTTGTTAAATGGCCTCTTCTGAGGCATTATATGATCGAAGGTGTAGATTGTCCATTATTTTGTTTTACATAGTAATGGTAGATACCTTAGATACTGACTTGCCCATAGATGTCATGAAGCGAGTGTGTTTGATTCAGAGTCGATTGTTGACAACCTAGAGTTACCAAAAGAGTTATTTTAATAAGAAGGTTCAACCCTTAAAGTTCACGGAGTCTAACAGTGTGTGATTGAAGATATTGCCAATCAAGGGTGTCAAACGATTTGGAATAAGGGAAAGCTCAACCTAGATTTATTGGTCCTTTTAAGATTCTAAGCCTTGTTAATGAGGTGGATTATAGACTCTCTTTACAACCTAGTCTATCATCAATTGTTGTAGTATTTTATTTTTCAATACTTTGACAATATGTACTGAATGAGTCTGATATTATCTCATTTGACTTAGCAAATTTAGGTCTGGACATGACTTTTGAGGAGGATTTGGGGGCCACTCTAGAAAGATAGGTCCATAAACTTAGGACTAAGGAGATCATATTAATGAAGGTTTAGTTGTAACATTGACCCATGGGAGACACAATTTGAGAGATCAAGTCTAATAGGCAGGCCCTAGTTATCCTCATTTTTTAGGATTCGAGTATTTTTTTACTTTATGTTCAAGGACGAACATTCTTTTTAGTAACGGATGATGTAATGACCCTTAAGGTCATTTGTATTTTTCAAAATAATTATCATTTTACCCCTCTTAATATTTGTTCTTACGTTTGATCAATGATGGACTCAGTTTTTTAAATTTCATATTGAAAAATTAAGAATTTTGTGGCTTTGACTTTTTTTCTTAAAAGGGCTTAAATTATTTAAAAAGTTCTTTTTATTACTAATAAGAGTTACGAGTCTCGAAATGAAATTTTGTCAGTTCTACCATCTTCAAAATATGAAAGTTAGTCTTGGAGAGTCGTTGTTTCTAAATTTGGAGTTGTTTTGTGGAATTGAGATCTTAAGTTAGAAATTTGAGTTAAAAAAGATCAATATTTGACTTTGGTTAATATTTTGAATAAGGATGCTTGAAATGGATTTTCATTGATTCCATTGGATTAGAGTGAAATGACCCCAAAAAGTGTCCGAAAATGTGCCTCGGAATGCTCAAAATTTTAAATTGCATATATCTCAAAATCCATTTGCTATTTCGAAAATCCAACTTTGTATTCTTGTTCAGGGGGTCAAAATTAGGGGCAAAAGGGTCTAACTATGATCTAAGAGCTAAATATTAGCACTTATAATTTTTCAAGGTGCGAATTCCAAAGAGGAATCTGCAACACCCTCGCGACGCGCCATAGTACAAAAAGTGGCTAGCTTTTTTTAACTCGGTCCAAGACTCTAAGTCTTGGGCCTAAGTGTTGCCAAATGTATTTTTATCTATACTTAGCCAAATTTCACCCTCATATTCCCCAAAACATTTCCCAATACTCACTCAAACACTTAGCCATATTTTCACTCACAAATTCAAGTCCCAAACCCTCATCCCAAGCTAAGGTTCTTCTTCAAGGATTCTTCTTCAATATTCAAGTCTCCATTTCCAATCTTTACCAAGTTCATCTCCAAGTTAAGGTCTGTGGGTTTCTTTCGTGGGTTCCTTTCATCCATATTACCCAAACCTCCTTTTACTCAATTTGCATGATTTAAAGTTGATTTACAAATGGGCCTTGATTATTATGAAATTCACTACACACTATGTTAAAGATATATGAAATTGTTACTGTTTTGCTATGTTTTGAGCTAAAAAAACCTTTGATCTATTGTAAGATTTCAGAAGATGTTTTGATGTATATTGCTTGAGGGTGTTGCAAGATGTTGATTGGTGGTTTTACAATAGATTTTCTAGCATGATTTCATCTCAATATTTCACGGTTTTATAGTGGCATTACACACCCTATAAGTGTTTAATAAAATGTCCGAGTGGTTTCTTGAGGAGTTGAAGGTCCAAACCATAGAGATATGATATAATTGACTATATGATGATAAAATGAGCTTATATATATATAATCTACATAAAGTGTTGCAGTAAACCATGCCCAATCCCAGGGGACTATGAATCTAAATAACCTAGATAGGGGTTTGTACTCATCAACCTAGGGAAGGGTTTGTACTTCTCCACCTAGTGATAGAGTGGCATCATCACTAACCTAGATGGGGGTTTGTACTCATCAACCTAGGGAAGGTTTGTATTTCTCCACTGGGTGATGTGGTCCAACCAAGTGAGGGGTTCGTACTTCACACCTAAGTGATGGGGCGGCATCATCACTAACTTACCAAGGGATTTGTACCTTGGAAATCTAGCTTGGTCTCTTCTATACATAAGATATCCTACATGAACATGAACTACTTAAGCATATTTTACTTATGCATTGGTCATAAATGCCATATTGTTATATTATACGTATTGCCTATTGTTATGCATTTTGATTAGGGTGCCTAATTCATGTTGCATTGCATCCTACATACTTAGTACATTCAAACGTACTAATACATACTCTTGTATCACCATGTACATACCAGAGCCCAAGTTGATCATCCTCGTCGATGTGGCTAGTTCGGCGCTACTCAAGCTGGTAGGTGAGTCCTCTACTTCACGGAACTTAACCTATGCTCTGTTGTTATTTACAGAGACACTCTTCTTTATTTTCTATTTGACTATGAGATATGAGGCTGGTTGCTTTATCTTGGCCATTGCTCTTGTCTATGTATTAGAGGTGGTTGCTGGACATGTTATGTACCTATGATATGAGTTTTGATTCTTATCTCTTGATTACGATATTGTGCAAGATTTTCCCTTAGCTTTTTTGCCCCTATTCTTGCTCCTTAATGTCTTTTATATGCTTTTGTGACCAATGATACGTAATGACAAGTTAAGAGGTTTGTTTGGGGTTCCTTCGAGTTCCCCATTCGCCGTGTCACTTCTAGTCCCTAGTCTTGGGTCGTAACAAACTTGGTATCAAAGCGCCAAGTTGATAGATCCTCGAAGTTCAACACACCGCGTCGATTAGAGTCCTATCATGGTTGTGAACCGCGCCATGACTATGAATAGGACGCTATGAGGCGTTTTAGGAAATGTTTCCCTTCTTTATGTTCTAAGTTATTCTATAGTGTTATGGTAAGTTTTTCTCCTTAATGATTGTTTCTTGCTATGCTAGATCATGTCAAATACTCGAGGACAAAGGGCCTAAATTCCCGAGGGATAACCTACTAATGGTGAGCTCCGGGATGCTCTCACTATGCTTGCCTAAGTTGTGGCCAACCAATTCAATCAGGGGCCTAAGCCCTTCATGCTACTACCCCGGGAGCTAAGGTAAGATACTTGATGAGGATAAATCCTCCAGTGTTCCATTGGTCAAAGGTGGATGAAGATCCATAAGAGTTCATTGATGAGGTCTACAAAATCTTGTCCATTATGGGTGTTGGGCCGAATGAAAAGGCAGAGTTGGTGGCATACCAACTCATGGGGGTAGATCAAATATGGTATGATCAATGCAAGGGTGAGAAGGGGATTGGTAATGTGGTACTTTGGGAGGAGTTCAAATTGGCCTTCCTTAGTTTTTCCCTCTTGAGCTTAGGGAAGGCATGTTGGTGGAGTTTATGAACTTGAAATAAGGTGTTATGAGTGTGAGGGAGTATGTCCTCAAGTTTAATTAACTTTCAAAGTATGCTCCTTATTTGGTGGCCGTTCCTAAATCTAGGATGAATAAGTTCGTGATGGGGGTCTCTGACTTGGTAAGTGAAGAATGCCGGTCCACCATGCTAATTAGTGACATGGACTTTTCTCGATTGATGACCTATGCTGAGCAGAGGAGGAGAAATTGAGAAAGACAAAGAGCATGAGGCCAAGATAGCCAGTCATGGGGGTATGTTCCAAAGGGGTGGCTAGTTCTCTCAAAGGCAAAAGGTTTCATTATGTTACTAATAAGGGGTTTGCCTACGACCTCCTTAAGACTCAAGGTGTTGGTGTTGTGGATCCTATTGATGTATGTCCTATATGTGGGAAGAGTCATATGGGTCATGTTTGGAGGGTTCTAATGCATACTTTGATTATGGGGAGCTTGGTCACAAAAGGGTGGATTGTCCAAGAAACAGTAGCAAGGGCAGGGGTGCCAATGCAATTCCATTGGGTAGAGGTGGTCCTCAAGGTGATCTTCAAGGTGATGCCCTAAGGCACAATCGATTTTATGCTCTATATGGAAGGCAAAGGATTGGTGAGGTTCCCGATGTTATTACCGGTATGTTGAAAATCTTTGGCTTTGATGTGTATGCTTTGATTTATCCGGGTGCCACTCTTTCCTTTGTTACCCCTTTTGTTGCAAAAAAGTTCCATCTTGCCCCGAGTTGTTGCATGAGTCATATGAAGTGTCTACTCCTATTGGTGCCTCTGTTGTTGCTAGGAAAGTTTATATAAGTTGTCCAAATTGCATTTTGCATAAGTTGTTGCCTTATGATCTTGTGGAATTAGACATTGTAGATTTTGATGCCATTCTTGGGATGTATTCATTGCATGTTTACTATGCTTCTATTGATTATAGAACAAGTAGGGTCAAGTTTCAATTTCCTAATGAACCCGTCCTTGAGTGGGAAAGTCAAGATGTGGTGGTCAAGGGTAGATTTATTTTGTGCATTAAAGCCCGTAAGTTGATCTCTAAGGGTTTCTTTACCATCTTGTGAGGGTTAAAGATATGGAGTCCAAAGTCCCTTCCATAGAGTCGGTTCCAGTTGTAAATGAGTTTCTTGATGTCTTCTAAAATGACCTTCTTGGTGTTCCTCCCGAAAGGGAAATAGATTTTGGTATAGACCTCCTCCCCGATACTCAAACTATCTCCATTCCTCCTTACCATATGGCCCCAACGGAGTCGAAGGAGTTAAAGGAACAATTGAAAGACTTGTTGGAAAAGGGATTTATTAGACCTAGATAATCACCTTGCGGTGCACCGATGTTGTTTGTAAAGAAGAAGGATGGGTCGTTTAGAATGTGGATTGACTACCGGTAACTCAATAGGGTCACTATAAAGAATAGACATCCTTTTCTAAGAATTGGTGATTTGTTTGACTAATTACAAGGGGATAACTATTTCTCTAAGTTTGATCTTCGATCCGAGTATCATTAAGTGAGTGTGAGGGAGTGTGGTATTCCCAAGACGACCTTCTGGACTAGATATGGGCAACACGAGTTTGTTCTGATCTCATTTGGATTGACCAATGCACTGGCCATCTTCATGGACCTAATGAATAGGGTCTTCAAACCTTACCTAGATTTCCTTGTTGTGGTCTTCACTGATGATATTTTGACCTATTCAAATAGTGGGAGGAGCATATCGATCATTTGAGGGTGGCGTTGCAAAGGTTAAGGGAGGATAAATTGTATGCTAAATATGAAAAGTGTGAATTTTGGTTGAAGGAGGTTGCATTCTTTGGTCATGTGATGTCAGGGGATGATATTAAGGTGGACCCTAAAAAAACTAATGTGATTAGAAATTAGCCTAGACCATTGACCCCGTCGGATATTAGGAGTTTCTTGGGCCTAGCCTATTATTGTAGAAGGTTTGTGAATTATTTCTCCTTCATTGCTTATCCTATGAAAAAATTGACTCAAAAGAAGGTTAACTTTATGTGGACCGATAAGTGTGAGAAGAGCTTCCAAACATTGAAAGACAAGCTTGTGTCCGCTCCTATATTATTACTACCTGATGGGCTTGAGGGATTTGTGGTGCATTGTGACGCTTCCCTGGTTGGTTTGGGTTGTGTGTTGATGCAAAATGATAAGGTCATAGTTTATGCTTCTAGGCAACTCAAGGTACATGAAAGGAACTACCCTACCCATAATCTAGAGTTAGCCATTGTTTTGTTTGCATTAAAGATTTGGTGCCACTACTTGTATGGGGTACATGTTAATGTGTTCACTGATCACAAGAGCCTCCAATATGTCTTTACACAAAAAGACCTCAACTTAAGGCAAAGGAGATGGTTGGAACTTCTCAAAGACTATGACACGAGTGTGCATTATCATTTAGGTAAGGCAAATATGGTGGCAGATGCTTTGAGTAGGGTGTTTATGGGTAGCCTAGTCCACATTGATCATGGTGAAAAGGAGATGGCTAGGGAAGTGCATCAATTGGCTGGATTAGGGGTAGGTTGGAAGAGGTTGGGGGTGATGGTGTTGTTGTTGTTGATGGGTCTAGATTTTCATTGGTTGATAAGGTGATGGCAAAATAAGATCTTGACTCCTCCTTGCTTGAAATGAAGGCCTTAGTGAAAGAGAGGAAAGTAGAGGTTTTCTCTCAAAGGGGAAATGGTGCCCTTAGGTACCAAGTAGGTTTGTGTGTGCTTTGTGTTGATGGTTTGAGGGAGAAAATCCTTGATGAGGCCCATAATTCTTCTTCCATTATCCACTCGGTTCCACAAAACTGTATAGAGACTTGAGGGATGTGTATTGGAGGGGAGGCATGAAAAGGGACATTGCCAAATTCATTTTCAGTTACCATAGTTGTCAACAAGTTAAAGCCGAATATCAGAGGACGGGTGGCCTAACCCAATACATAGAGATTCCCACTTGGAAGTAGGAGGTGATTAATATGGATTGTGTGGTTGGGTTGACCAAGACTAGAAAAGGTTTTGATTCTACATGGGTGGTGGTTGATAGGATGAAAAAATCGACTCACTTTCTACTTATTAAGACCACATATGGGGATGAATAGTATGCAAGGTTGTACATCTATGAGTTATAAGGTTGTACGGGGTTCCTTTATTTATCATATCGGATCGTGGTCAAAATTCACTTCACACTTTTGGAAGTCTTTTCAAAGGGGTCTTGGTACAAAAGTTCACCTTAGTATGGCCTTCCACCCTTAAATGGATGGCCAAGTTGAAAGAACCATTCAAACCCTTGAAGATATGCTTAGGGCATATGTGTTGGAGTTGAGGGGTAGTTAGGATGACCATCTTTGATTGAGTTTGCCTACAATAATAGCTAATACTCTAGCATCGATATGACTCCTTTTGAGGCTCTTTATAGGAGACATTATAGATCACCGGTTGGTTGGTTTGAAGTTGTAAAGGTAGCTTTGTTGGACTGAATCTGGTTATGGAGGCTCTTGAGAAGGTTAGGATGATTAGGAAGAGATTGAAGACAACCCAAAATCGTCAAAAATTCTATGTCGATATGAGAAGAAGAGACCTTGAATTCAAAGTGGGTGATTAGTTTTATTTGAAAGTTTCTCCAATGAAAGGTGTGGTCTGTTTTGGTAAAAGAGGAAGTTGAGCCTAAGATATGTTGGTCCTTATGAGGTCTTGAGGAGGGTTGGCAAGGTAGCTTATGAATTGTAGTTGTCTAGTGTAATTAATTTGGTTCATCCAGTGTTTCATGTCTCTATGTTGAGAGAATGTGTTAGTAATCATAATGTTGTTGTGCATCTTGATGTCATGCGTGTTGTTGAGATAACTTGACTTATGAAGAGGTTCCAGTTCAGATCCAACATAGGCAAGTGAAGACATTGAGGAACAAGTAGGTGACATTCGTTAAGGTCCTTTGGAGGAACCCACAAATCGGAAGTGGTACTTGAGAGGCCAAAGCAGACATGCAAAAGCGGTGTCCTTATATTTTCCATTCCACTCAAGCCTAAGGTACCAATTCTAAGTCCCCTATGTGATTTCAATTCTTATGTTTCAGCCTCTATGTCATTCATATGCATTCATATTTAAGTTGGCAAGTTATGATTATTTTACACGTATGTTGAGATTTTGTAAATGGTGTTTTAAATATGATGTTGTATTCTTGTTGAGGCTGACTTGTTCATGGTTACTCTAGTCATGTACGTCTCTTTTACATTCGGGGATGAATGTTCCCGAGGGGGAGATATTGAAATGACCCCAAAAAGTTCCTGAAAATGTGCCTCGAAATGCTCGAAATTTTAAATTGCATATATCTCAACATCTGTTTGCTATTTCGAAAATCCGACTTCATATTCTTGTTCAGAGGGTGAAACCTAGAGAAAAAGGGTCTAACCCCAATTTAAGAGCGAAAGATTAGCAATTATAATTCTTCATAGTGTGAATTCTAGAAGGAATTCGCGACCCCCTCGAGACACGCCACAATACAAAAAGTGGCCTACTTTTTAACTCGCTCCAAGACTTCTATCTCTTAGGCCTAAGTGTTCACAAACGTATTTTTACCAATACTTAGCCAAATTTCACCCTCATATTACCCAAAACATTTCCCAATACTCATTTAAACACTTAGCCATATTTTCACTCACAAATTCAAGTCCCAAACCTCATCCCAAGCTAAGGTTCTCCTTCAAGTTCTTCTTCAAGCTTCAAGTCTCGATCTCCAATCTTCACCAAGTTCATATCTAAGCTAAGGTATGTGGGTTTCTTTCATGGGTCCCAAGC
>JAABOM020059033.1:0-13255 GCA_011800125.2 Solanum clarkiae
CACTTGGTCCCAAACTTTATTAAATCGATCCAATTAAGGACATTCGGGGTTTAGGTTAAATTACGGGTCCTAACATTTATGCAATACTGACATGGGGCAATCTTCCTATAAACCTTCTAGCTACAACTCATTAAAGGGGGGAGGGTAGACATCAAAAGGACTTGCATAACTATTCAGGACACAGATATGAAACTTATTAGCGCAAGGGAATAATAAAAGAAATAGTGACTCTCAAAACTATTAAAGCATGCACAACCAAATCAAGAAAACCCTCAATATACTGGTAACATCATCGGGCACCTCATCCCCTTCTTGCCTCCTTTGAAGAGCATAGAACCGATTATGTATTGGAGCACCCCCTTGATCAACAGCACCACTTTACCCTTGCTTTGAGCATATGGATAATCCGAAATATTGTGGCCCATCTCGCCAAACCCAAAGCATGCACCCTTGTTTCTCCAACATGTGCCACCATGTTTCTTCCCATATTTTGGGCATCTATGATGAGCCACCCTCTTACTACCTTCTTAGAGCCTTGGGTTAGGTATCCCATCCTTGGAAACCCTCTTGTTTGGAGCACTAGAGGATCCTTGGACTTGAAACTCGAGATCTTATTGAAACCTGTCACCCTCAAATCGAGCCCTCTTGGACTCCCCGCTTCTTATATTCCTAAGTTTCTCCCTCTCAAGTTGTTCGGCAAAGGTTATAAGCCATGACAAATTCATATCTCCTACAAGCATCGCAGTATGACACTCTTCGTTTACCAAGTCAAATACCCCTGATATAATCTTGTTCATCCTTGATCTAAAGTGGTCCACTAAATGCGGAGTATACAGGAAAATTATTGAACTTGGGAGATACTCCCTCACACTCATCGACCCTTGCTTAAGGTTCATGAGCTCCATTATTTTAGCCTCTTTCAACTCAATAAGGAAGAACAGATTGAGAAAGGTGGCTTTGAACTCCTCCTAAAGAATAGTATCGGATTTCACCTCTTCATCTTCCATTGCACAAACCAAATTTGAGCCACACCCTTTAGTTGGTAGGCCGCTAGTTCTGTTTTTACCTCCGAATTCACCCCCATGATAGTCAACACCTTGCACACCTCATTAATGAATTCTTGGGGAACCTCATCCATCTTAGACCCATGGAACTTCGATGGGTTCATTCTAGTGAAGTCCCTTACCTTTGACGCCAAAGTGAGAGCATAAGGGACTTGGGCCCCTTGGTTGATTTGGTTGGTCATTGTATGGGCTAACATCGTGATGGCATGCCAAAACTCAACTTGAGAAGCCTCTTCTCCTTGAGGGGCTTGAGGGGGTGAACGACCCCTCCTTGGTATTCCTCTTTGTAGCGACATGATCTAGAAGAGCAAAGGGCATTTATTAGTGGAAAAAGCCTTATCTTACACCTAAAGCATGATATAGACCATGAAGAAGTGAAACATTTTCTAAAACGTCTCATAGCCTCTTATTCATAGTTACGGCATGCTTCACAACCTTGAATAAGACTCTAATCGACGCGGTATGTTGGACTCTGAGGACCATTAACAACCTAGTGCTCTGATACGATCTTTGTCACGACCCAAGCCCAGGGCCTAGACGTGACATGGTGAATGAGGAACCCAAAGGAACCCCAAACAAGCCTCTTAGCATATCAATTATACATCCTTGGTCGCGGAAGTAAAATAATAATCAACAAGAGATAAAAATAGGAAAAATGGGACTAAGGGAGTCTTTGATAACTATAAAACTTTCAAAATTCAAGATCATAACATAGTTACATCACATGTTCCAACAACACCTCTAGTGTAGATAGGGTGGGGGCCAACACACTTTCTGGGCTCACCCTCATAGTATCAAGAGTTCAACATAGAGTGACAACATAAGTAAGAGTAGCATAGCTAGTGTCCCCTGACTTGAGGACTCACCAAAGCTTATCTTCAAAGCACCGAACTAGCCATAAGGAGGATGATCTAAAGGTGCTCCGGTTCCTACCTAATATTATCATGTAGGCATAGAGTATGTGTTAGTACGTCAAAATGTACTAAGTATGTGGGATGCAATGCAACAAGAATCATAATCCATGTATAGTTAAGATGTATAGTCATAGTCAATAGATAGCATAATATCAATATGACATACATGATCAATGCTATGAGTAACACATGCTTTTAAATCATAATCAATGAACATAAGCTCAATAGGGAATATATATACTCAACCTTACACAAGCATGCATGAGAATGTCCAAGTACTTACCTACTCACCTTAAGGTCTAGCCTTATCAGAGAGTGTTTCCAATACCTCTATTTTATGACATAGTCTTTTGAGTAGGTAGTATGAGATGCCTCGTACCTTATGATATAATCCTTTCGGTAAGAGTCATGATTGATCCTACCCTACGGCATGGCCTCATCGGTAGAAGTCAATAGGTATCCTTACCTTATGACGTAATCTTTTCTGTAAGAATATAGGGTGCACTTACCTTACGATACAATCTTATCGGTAAGAGAGATCCTACCTTACGAGATGTCCTTTTTGATAGGTCGTCCCTACCTTATGATAATCTTTTAAATAGGAACCACAAGTTACTCTACCTTATGGTATCCCCTGTTCGGTAGATTATCCCTACCTTAAGATATAATCTTTTAAGTAGGAACTATGAGTTACTCTACCTTACGGTATAACCTTTTCAATAGATTATCCCTACTTTACGATATAATCTTTTAGGTAGGAATCATGGGTCACTCTACCTTACGATATGACCTTTTCAGTAGATTATCCGCACCTTACAATATAATCTTTTAGGTCAAAGTACATAATAGCTCATCAAACCATCATAGCAAAGGATCACACAAGGTGTGGTCAACTTGCAACACTATAGATACTTTTCAAGAAATCAACATATAAATACAAGCCCTTAATCATTATAAAGTTACTTAAATCATAAATCATGCAATAGACCATCAATAACTGAAGAACCATAAATAGGATATTTTATCAAACACTTGGTGGGTATGTAATATTAGTGTAAAATCATGCAATCCAAGAGCGAATCATGTTAGAAAACTTAATGTAAATTAACCCACCAACACTTGGTGATACCTTCATGCATTATACGTTGAAATCCTTTATCAAACTCATAATAAAACATAGATTTAAAGCTCAAAACATGCTTAAACAGTCACACTTTTATGAAATCCCAACATAGTTCATAATCAGTTCATAATAAGGAATACCCATAGATAAATTAACTTGAAATCATGCAATTTACTCAAAAAGGAAGGTTGGGTACCATGGGTGAAAGGATCCAATGGTTGAAACCTACATACCTCAACTTTAGAGATTTCTTTGACGAAGATTTGAATGAGAACTTGAAGCTTGAATGAATTCCTTATGATCTGGAAGTTAGTTTCGGACACTTGAAATGGGTGAAATATTTGGCTAAGTGTTAGAGAGGGTTTTGGGGAATGTCTTGAATGATATGGGGTTGAAAAATGACTAACTATATTTGTTTTTTTGCATAGGAAGTCTTAGGACCAAGACCCTAAGGAGTTGGACCGGAATAACAAAAACTGGAAACAAATAACACTGGTCCGCGCCCTGGCCTCGTTACACCAAGGGCGCGGACCCTCACTGGTTTCGTAAATTTTTGGAAATCAATATTTTGCTACGGTTGCTCTGAAATTGAATATACCCATTTTTCACTCAATTTTGCCCCCTAATCACAAATATGAAGTCAGATTTTAGATATGGCGCATTAATTTTGAGATATGTGGAAATTACGATTATGGGCATTTCCGAGGCATCTTTTCGGCACTTTTTGGGGTCGTTTCAATACTACTTAGTTAAAATTCCCATTATTCCCGATTGTTTTAAAAATTATCAAAACTCTCAACTTTTTCCACTTCGACTGATACATGAAATTAGTAATTGATATCTAATGGAATATTACTATCAATTTAAATATGTTACATTAAATAAGAAAAATAAATTGACACTTTGATTGTGATTTCTTAATTAACGCTAAAATGTTCTTGTTGTTTTAATCAATCCCAACAACTTCTTAATAGTCAGTTAGGTTCAAAATTCAAAAATGGACAAAACATCTTTGTTGATTCCCAGCATCTTTTTCGCGACCACAAATTAAACAAAAATTGATCTAATATGAATATCTCAATCTTGATCTGCTATTCAGGAATGTGGGAATCTGATATATTGTATAGTCAATACAATAGTGATAGAGTTATTGTAGGAGATAATATCTCCTTTGTTGACATTAGAGCTGTGATGGCTGCTGAGTTAGGGATGATAAACAAAGGAAAAAAAATTGAGATTGAATATGTTGTTGAAGGTAATTTATCTCCTATTTCAATCTGCAATGACATGGGTGTTGAAATAAAGAAAAAGGAATCTGGTTTTGGGATGTACCGATTGTGCGTAGATACAAGCAGTTTGGAGCTTGTTAATAGCTTGTCATTTGATGCATCCACGGGGATGGTTGAAACGGATTATACGATTTCTTGTTACGTCACTAAAGTTGAAGTATCAAATGTCATTTGTGATTCATCTAGTATTGATGTGAAAGTTAAAATAATGTACAAGGACAAAGCCACATTAGTCGAAGTGACAAGAAAATATAAGGTTGGAAAGGGATTCAACTTCAAAGTGAAAAAATCTGACAGGAAAAGGTATTGAATTATTGAAATTTTGAGTTTAATAACTTGATTTTAATATATCAAAGAGAAGCCATATTGTAGATTCAACCAGATCATACATTTAATATTTTGTTGTTTTTTAACTGTACATGTGTATTGATTTATATTTTTCACTTTTTTATTTTTTGATACATGAAGCAGTTATGTATTGAAATGTTTCTTTGATGATTGTGCTTGGAGTATGAAGTCATCATGCCAAAAAAATTCTGAAAATTTCAAAATAAGATACTTTAAAATAAGATACTTCGTCCTCTTCGGGTATGATTTCATCAACTGAATCACCAACAATATTATAATCAACAACTTTTGATGGGTCTATAGTGTTTGGCAGAATACCTTCACTATCAGCAGTCGTGAGTCAGACCCATACTAAATGATGGTGAAGACTTTATTATGTTATACTAGATTTTAACCCGAGGTCAAACAACATACAACATATTGGAGATTCCTAAATTATAACTTAAGGAGTCACCACCTAATTATTTTTAAGATAAATTAGGATATTTATATTTTGCTAAAGTGATGCTATTTTAACTCAAAATTAATGGTCTACTTAACTTTATATGATTCTAGTTAAGGGCTCTAAATATCCTAAAGGGAAGGGGTAAGACGTCCTCTAAGATCCATTTAAAATAGTTAACCGGACAATCTTATGTCAATTAATCAAAACAAAATATTCTAACTAAAGGTGCCCAAACCCAAAAATCTATGTTATTTTTAGATAAAGAATTATAAAAGAAAATAAGAGCATATTGAAACCTCACAAGCAAGTTTAACATGTAAAGCAAAATAATAGATGATAAATGATAAAATATAGTGGCTATGAATGACTCAAAAGCGAGATCCCTTTGTTTGGCTTTCTATTTGAGATAATCTAAGATGTTGACTCCATGTGCGGGTATGATGGTGTCAAGTCATGAGACTTGATTTTGCGAGAGTCCCGAATTGAGACTCCATTTACTCCCATGGTGTTCATGCAAATAAAGAGAAAATATAAAGATTAGTAAGACATTCAAGTTTCATGATATCAAATATATTATCTCGAAAATAAAAAAAATAAATAAGTAAAAGAAAATAAATTAAAACATGCAAAAGCCAAATGAGGCTCAAAGAGACTACTACAAGGTCTTTTAAACATAAAACCAAATCCAAATCCCCTAACCTTTGAGCTATAATGGTATTATACATGTTGTCACTTAAACTAAGGATAGAAAAATTCTACATATAACTTAAATAACTGAAAATGCACAGGCTTATTACTAATACTTGAATTGAGTGAAAAACTTCAAATAACATTACTTGCAACTAGCTTTTTTTTTTTTAAAAATAATTAATATTAACAACAATCAAGATATGTAATGACCCTCTAGGTCGTTTCGGTGATCTCATGAATATTTTATCAGTTTGAGTATTTGCGTAGTGATCGTTGATTATTAAAACTTATTGACATTGATTCTTTCGGTCGTTCGGTGAATCATTTGACATCTATGTTATGTTTCAGGGTAAATGACACATTATGGCCATAAATGAATTATATGATAAAGTAATAGTAAATGAACTCAAAGTGGAATTCTGTAAATTTCATTATCTCCAGAATAGCTAAATTAGGCTAGGAGGATGTTCGGTACAACTATATCGAGTTTTGCTAATTTAGCCATTGGAATGAGTCAATAGTTGATGTCATTAGTAAACGTGCCTCAAATGGAAATTCTAACCATACCATTAGATTCAAAACGTCAATTTTGGTCTTGTAGGACCTTTCGTTCAGTCTTCGGTGCTTCCAGGTATATTTTGGCCTCTTTGACAAACTTCGATAGTGGGAAATGGGACCCATATTGGAATGAAACGACCTCCAATGGGAATTTCGACTATATCATTGAGTCTGAAATGCTGTTTTCGATCAAATTTTATATATGAATTATATTTTTATGACTTCAGATGAGGCTGAAACATCGAAAGTAAGTTGGAGTGGTTGCTAAAGGTTAAACGCAGCACGACTGATGTGGCCTAGCTTGATGCCGTCATGTGGCAGGCGATGTGTAAAAAAAAAAAGAAGGAAAAATGATGTATTTATCTGGAACTTTCCAAAAAACATAAAAATGATATGCACAAATTTGGATGATGATTCCTCTCCCGTTTGTTATCCGATTTTGGCAATTCAAAAGGCTAACTTGTATATTTTTCTGAGGAGAACATTGTAAAAATATTAAAAATTGATTTAGGCATGCCGTTTGAGGTAAAAATCCCTATTTTTCAGACTGTGTTTCAAGTATGTTTTCAAAAAACTTCGACATGTGATTTCTTATTCATTTTGAGTCCAATTTTTGTAAATTTGGGTCTATTTTGTATGCTTTTGTGAGGTGCACGTCATTGTAATGTCAGAATTAATTGATAAAGCTCTATTTGGTGTGGAAATATTAATATAGCTATTGTTTTTGTTGCATTTCACTGGAAAAAATTCGAACTATGATATCTCGGGCGTTTCTCAGCAGAATTAAATGAAATTTGGGTATAAATTGTACTAATTTTTGAGACCTATATCGTTGTTAGATTCTATTAATTTGACTGTATTTTAAGAAATTTGGCCAAGAAGCTACTGTATATGTAAATTATGATAGAAAATGTTATTTGGTTTTGGGTTGTTTCTGATTATTCTGGAGCTCGTTTTAAGCTAAATTTTTGGCTAGATTTGGGGTGATGTAAGGATCATTTCATTGGGGTTGGTTTGGTGTTTCAGGCGTGGGCCTTGCTTTCTCTGTCTTAGTCACAATTGACCTATTCTTCCCCATTTCTCGATATATTACAGTGAAAATTGCCGTGTTTATGTTGTGATTCATCTTTTTACCGCTGAGCAGCATTTGGAGGTTATCAAACAAGATAAAACTCATGTGGACTACTCCAGAGTGCATGGATTCGCCTTCCAGGTAGGCTAGGCTTTCTTTACCTCTAGACTGAGCTGAAATACATGTACATTGGGAATTGTTTGGGCTTGAAAGTCATGAGTAAGATATGTATATATGTCATGAGGCTGATTGTTAGTTATATTTTCTGCTATGCATTTTAACTTTGTTGTCATGAGTCGTTAACATATGTTTTCTGAGATAGTCGTTGTACTTAACATATGGGGTAACTACAGTTATTTTGAGATACTTGTGGTTATGCTGGACTGTATTAGCTGTGACCACTATAGTAGCTGAGTTCTGGCACTATAGAACTACGATAAGGCCTGGTAAAGGTTGGATAGGGGCTGATGCCTTGTAACAAGTATGTATTCTGGCTTAACTTTTATCTGTAGGGATTGTAGCCTAATGCTACTATGATATGCTGGATGTGAGGTCGTTTGTTGATTACACATCATACTGTGGGCAGATTCTGGTATAAATATTGTTCCAGTGGGTCGATTTGCTCTAGATACATATGATATGGTCGTATTGTGGATTGGTTTGGTATAGATATGGCTTCTACTGGAATTGGTTGTTCTCGATACTTGTGATATACCTGTTGATACCCTGGGTCTAGGACCCTATTGTTTATTCTCTAACTCATTATTTTCTCAGGGCCTTAGCCTAGGCTTCAGCCGATGTTGCCCTAGATACACTCTGCACAGAGCCTCGCAGATACTTGGGTGATTATCTCTTTTTCCTCAAAGTACTTGTGATTAACTAGAATGTGGTGTATTTGGCTTTGGGTTTCATGACCCTACATTAACCAATGAGATATATACTTCTGCATACAACTGTCGATCTTTGTGCATTTTTTATCCTTACTTGAGGCTGGGATAAGCTAGTGTTAACTGAGGATTGTGGCATACTGATGTATGGGATGTACTATGTGGTAAATATATTTTGTGAGTATCATCACCTATGTTTACTCTGGGCATGATATGACTTTGGAGTTTCGGATCCAGATAAATTGGTTGAGTGAGGGAATGTTTTGATACCTTGAGCCTAGATGATGCTTCCCATCACTATTCAAGCTCCGGTGGTCACATTCGAGTGTATGAGACCCCGGAGTCGCGCCCCGTGGTCCGAGTTCAGTGACCATGATTGAGATACCGGGTGGTGGATGCTGATTCTGAGGTCCGAGCACCGATTAATTATTCCTGGGTTTGAGGCTTAGTTGATTATTCTTGGGTTAGACGCCCTATTAATTATTCCTAGGTTCGAGACCCAATTGATTATTCTTTCGTTCGAGGCCCTATTGATTATGTTAGGGGGATTCTTTCTCCTGCAGGGGATACGTCCCACCTTTATATATATATTATCAGACCATTTGGTCCTGGCTGATTGCCCCGCCCAGAGGACAGGTCGGGAAGGGGGTTCAAGGCCCCGTGTGACTATTAGGGGTTCGAGGCCCCATGTGATACTGGTTACTAGATCGGTCGAGGACCCGGTTGATTACCTGTGGATCTACATGCCTATACACACCTTGATTGTGCGTGGGTGTACCCTTTGGGCTTATGGGGGCTCAGGGAGCGTCCAGGCTTAGATACTAGGGCCTCACACCCACGTACAGTTGACCCCTAGATTGTGTGATATTGAGAGTTGGGTTCCCTAGTGGTTTCATTAGTTCCGCGATGATTCTATCAGCTAGATTGTGCACGGGTGTACCTCCTGGGCTTATGGGGGCCTAGTCAGCATATAGGCATAGCTAGTAGGGCCTTGCACCCGCGTACATCACTATGTCTCAGCCCGATGACAGTTGTGGTCTGGGCCTACTCGTGTTTTGTCAGTTAGTATCATTGCACACCACTTAGGTTGGTTCAGTTTTGGGGTTCACTGATTCTCTAGACATGCTTACTCCGTGATCAGAGTTCAGATTTGCTAGATTTACTGCAGTTCTCTATATTTGAACCTTCTATATTCATATTACTTCACTCGGTCGGACGATGATTCTACTGGGTGCCTGTTACCAGTTCATACCCCTACATATTTGCATATTCCTATGGCGTAAGTTCAGGTACTAGCAAAAGTCACTGAGTTAGGGATTTTGCAGGCGATTCAGGAGACATTGGTGAGCCTCAACAACTCTGGATATTCTGCAGTCTCTTTCTGTTTTAAGGCCATCTTTTATATTCAGACACTAGCATTATATATGTAGTTTGGATTGTATGTGTAGGTTGTCACTCTGGTTATGTATGTATATATGTATATTTTGTCTTGAGTCTATAGTAGCTCTATACAAATGATTTCTAGGTTCTGGGTAGGTTGCAGTTATTTATTGTGTTGTGTTGGCTATGGCTTGACTAGAGAGCTAGGACAGGTACCCTGTGGCATGGGTAATTGGCTTGCCTGTAGGTGCGATCTAACAGGCACCATCATGACTATGATCGGGTCGTGACAAGACATAAGGAAGCAAACATAATTTCCAATAATTGGTTTGTACAACAGTCAAGAGACAAGGAAGCAAGCATAAGTTTTACATGTAGAGCTTTAAGAAATGAGATTCATATAGCAAGGATAACCCAATATCACCAAGATCATATCATTATGTTAGCATATTCAGATACTAAATAGGAGGAGAGTCAAGACAAGAATAGGGGGGAATTTAAAAACATGCAAAACTAGTTCAGCTAACAGATGACTCCAAACAATAAATTCATAACTCATAGACTATCCATTAACATTTGAACAAAATTGAGCTTACCATCAGGAAGGTAATGTCACCCCCGAGCCTACACTCTGGACGTGGCTGGCACTCAGAAACCATTTCTGGTCCCTAAGTGAATCACTTGGCCTGGCTACTTACTCAGCGGAAGACTCATAATAGTGGAAAAAGCCATAAAATCAATAAGATGATCTAAAACTGTTTGCATAAGCTGAATACAAAAATTTTTAAGCAATGTCTAAATGAACTAGAAACTGAAATACTAATACATAGTCTATAGAACCTCTACTAAACTGTCTGAAAGGGCTATTGAGACAGGCCGCAAGTATCCAGAACTAAAAGCATATATTGAAATGAAATAACATGAACATAGGAGCCTCGGAATGAAAAGAGGCCTCACCAATAATTGATAGTTGTCAGGTTCTCAACGAAGCAACTGCTGAGGAACTTTGTCGCCTGCATCTGTATCATAAAATAATGTAGGTCCTAAGGATGTCAGTATGTGGAATGTACGGTATATAAGATGGCTGAAACATTTAATAGGGATATCATAATACATCTCAAAAGACATAATCATAATATATAAGGGAAGTAACAACACTCCTAAGACTTGTATGCTGAAAATAACATACTGAAAACTAATAAGTAAAACTTAGTTTCTTAGCTTGGGGAGTTTCTTTAACCGACAACCACCACTATGAGCTTCGTAATGATAGAGCGTATGCCCAAGCTGTCAGAGCCGTCCCATACTTTTTTGAGGGAGGGGACGAATAACTAGGGGAGTGGATCCATCCCAAAACTAGGCCATCTCAGTGGCTAATGAGGAAGGTACCGTAGTACAATCCTCTCCTATGCTGGCTACATAAATTATGAATTCGAGTAATTTATTCTACTCTCACCTATATTGGTGCTCAATACTACTCCCAAAGCCTTATATAGCTCATACTTAAAGAATTATAAATTCTTGAAATCTAGTTTTCTTGGGGACTTAGCCTAGCTTACTACTTAGCTTTCTCAACTGAATTCTTTAACTTACTTGAAAACTAGAATCATCTCAGTGACTCAAATATGTTAAATTCTTGGCTAATATGCAAAAATAAATCTTTAAAATGTACTTATTGGACTTAGATTTAAAGGTACTTAAACTAGTCTTTTCTTTTCTTGAATTAATATCAAAATTTTCAAGAAAACCCAACAATAATAACTCTTGTTCATGAATGAGTATAAACTTGATAAAATTTCTTTAATAGATGAAGAATCACAAAATTCATCAAGAATCTATGGAATTTACTATGAAAATTATCACACTATGCAAAGTCTACAGGAAACTTAGTCTCAATTAATACTTGAAGGTTTATGGATAAAAATAGATTTCAATTTCTAAGATATTAGCAAAATAAATTTTCTTGGTGGCCTTACATACCTTAGGAGGAATTTCTTGAAGAGTTGGAGAAGTCCCTAAGCCCTACTATCGTTTCTTGAATTCTTGAGCGTAAGTTATTGAAAGGGTTTACTTGTTTTTAGAGAATGAGTGAAGAAAATCACATTTTAGGGACTAAATACAACTTAAAATGGACTAGTTTAGGATATGGAGTGTGAAAATGGTCGAAATTGCCCCTCCCCATTAAAAGAATAAAACTGCTCCGGAAATACACTAGTGCGCGATGTGCACTAGTGTTATTTCTCACTTTTTCGTAAATTCTCACTTTTTGTCAAAATTTGAAAAAACAACAAAGTGTGGTTCCACGTCCACTCTGCGTCGCAAAAGGGACGCGGAAACCCCACTATTTTGGGCTTTCTTGAAGAAACATAATTCGCGTTTTTAGAGTTTTTGTCAAGTCGAGACTATTTTCTGACTCGATTTTTTGCATTGATCGTAAATCTAGTCTCAAATTTGTAAATGGAGCAAGAAAAAAAACGTTACACGTAAGGTTAATTCTAGGGATATTTTCGTCATTTCACGAGGTGTTACAATATCTCTCCATTGGGATCATTCGTCCTTGAATGATAAAGATAAGAACAAAGCTAGCTTAAACCATAAGATTTCCTAACTTAATAAACATAAATCTTCGAGGTGAAAAGATGAAAGTTTACCTTCAAGATCCTTATTTAGGCCAACGAATAAGTGTTGATACTTGGCCTTCATATCTTCCTTGGCCTCCCATGTGGATTCCTCCACAAATTGTTTCCTCTACAGAACTTTCACCGAAGCAATATTCTTGGTCCTCAATTTACGAACTTGCAGGTCTAATATTTGCACTAGAATCTCTTCATAAGGAAAGTTGTCCTTAATCCCAACACTTTCAACTGAGAACACTAGAGAGGACTCTCCCAAGAACTTCTTAAGCATGGAAATAAGAAACACCGAATGTATAGCACTTAACTCTACTGGTAACTCTAAGTCGTAAGCAAAGCTGCCCACTCTTTTTAGAATCTGATATGACCCAATATATCATGAGCTGATCTTCCCCTTCTTCCTGAATCTCATAACTCCCTTCATTAGAGATACCTTCAAATACAACCAATTGCCTATCTCAAACTCCAAATCATTTTTTCTAACATATGTGTAAAACTTTTGTCTATTCTGAGCTGTCTTGAGCCGCTCTTAGATAACCTTCACTTTTTCTATAGCCTTATGGACTAGATCAAGTCCTATCAGTCCTGCCTCACCAACTTAAAACCATCCTATGGGTGATCTACACCTTCTCCCAAAAAGAGCCTCATAGGGTGCCATCTGTGTCACGCCTAAAGTCCCGTTAAGGCGGACTGGCACTCGTTGCCGATAAGGCCCAGGAGAACCAACCTGTATCGATGCGCTTTCTATACATATTATAAGGGATTTCTACATTCTACATGCCTTTAAGAAAGTAAACAGTAATAACAAGCCAAAAGGAAATGCATATGGCTAGGCCGTTGGGGCCACGTTGT